>PVIW01003503.1:35470-165529 GCA_004026585.1 Noctilio leporinus | reverse complement strand
TATATAGAATTCCATTGTGTAAATGTACCAAAGTTTTTTGATCCAATCATCCACTGATGGGCACTTAGGCTGTTTCCAGCACTTGGCTATTGTAAATAGTGCCGCTATGAACATAGGTGTGCATAGGTTCTTATGAATTGGTGTTTCAGGATTCTTTGGGTATAGTCCAAGTAGTGGAATTGCTGGATCAAAAGGCAGGAACATTTTTTTTTTAAAGATTTTATTTATTTTTAGAGAGAGGGGAAGAAAGGGAGAGAGGGAGAGAAACATCAATATGTGGTTGCCCCAAACATCAACAACTGGGAACCTGGCCTGCAACCCAGGCACATGCCCTGACTGGGAATCAAACTAGCGAGCAGCCTTTTGGTTCACAGGCCGGCACTCAATCCACTGAGCCACACCAGCCAGAGTGTAGGAACTTTTAATGTGTCTGGGTTCCATCCACAATGATGTCCCCCTCTTTGTTTCTGATATTGGTAATTTATTATTTCTCTTTTTTAATACATGAATCTTATAGGTTTATTGATTTTATTAGCATTGTCAGGTTTTGTTGAATCCCATTTTTATGTTTGCTGTTCATTTCATTAATTTCTGCCCTTATCTTTTTTAACTCCTTTTTTCTTTCTTTACTAAATTCAGGACGAAAGTGGCACTGCCAATCAGTGGGAAATTGGTAACCATTTTATCAGATGGAAGGGAAAAAAATGAAAATTGACACCAATCTCACATTGTACACAAAGATCAATTCCAAGTAAATTTTAAGTCTAAAGATAAACAGAAAAACAATAAACCTACTAGAAGGTAATACAGAAGAATATATCCTTAAACTTAAGGTAGATAATTTTTAATATAAAAATATTAACCATAAAAAGAAACATTAATACATTCACTTTATTAAAATAAGAACTTGTATTCATCAAAAGACACCATTAAGAAAGTGAAAAAGCAGCCCTGGCTGGTGGCACAGTGGACAAGGTGCCAGCCTGTGAACCCAAAGGTCACTGGTTTGATTCCCAGCCAGGGCACATAACCAGGTTGCAAGCCAGGTCTCCAGCCAGGTCCTTAGCTGGAGGCAGGTGAAAGGCAGCCAAACACTGATGTCTCTCTCCCTCTCTGCCTCTCTCCCTTCCTCTCTCTCTGGAAATAATAAAATCTTAAAAAAGAAAGAAAGAAAGAAAGTGAAAAAGCAAGCCACCGAGAATGGGAAAGTATACCTGCAATATATATAGCTAAAGAAAGGGTGCCATATCCTGATTATATTAAGAATCCCTACTAATCAATAAGAAAAAAAGCAATGACCCAACAGAAAAACTGGCATGGGATTTCAATAAAATCTGATTAAAAAAAAAGAATAGCCAGACAGTCCATGCTGCCAAAAAAAAAAAGAATAGCCAATGGGCAATGTATTCATGGAAAAAACTACTCAATCATTCATCATCAGGGAATGATAGGGAAATGCAAATTAAAAAAAATAACATACTGTTATTTAAAAGAATGGCTAAAATTGAAGATACTGACATTATCAAGGTTTAAAGGAAGTAACGGTAATGTTTTTATACTGATAGTGGGTCTATAAATTTTGGAAAACTGGTCTTATTTACTAAAGTTAAGCAACAGTGTGCCCCTATGGCCCAGCAATTCTATTCCACGCCTAATGTGGATGGCCACGTTTACTGAAAATCACAAGAATGTTCACTGATACATTAACTTCCAAACAGCCAAAATTATAAGTGAAGTGTCCAGCAGAATGTTTTTAAAACTATGGCATATATAATAGTATATCTTACAGCAATGAAAGTGGACAAATTCCACTTATATGAACCATCATGGATGAATCTCACATATAATGATGAGCAGAAGTCACACATACACAGAAACTATTTACTATATAATGCCATTCATATCAGACTTCAAAAACAGACAAAACTATAATTTGTAGGGATACTTGCTTAAAAATTATAAAGAGCAGCAAAGATTTATTTATCATAAATATTAGGATAATGGTTACTTTGGGGGGTTAATGCTTAAGAGAAAGCCTGAGAGCATGAGAGGAGTTTCTATGGTGCTAGAAATGTTCTTGCAATAATCACTGAGCTATGGGAAAATGGGAGGGGTCATTTGAAGTAAATATGGCAAATGTTAAGATTTGTTGAAGCTCAGTGATAGGAAAAGAGTGTTGATATTATTATATATATTCATATGTATAATCAACATCTTTCAGGACAAATTGTGTTAAGAAACCAAGTAGTTTTGACCTAAATTTTGCTATAACTTGACATATTTTTCACAGAAAATCCAAGTATATACTAAAAGATAATTTCCTCATCATAAAAGTTTTAGATATCCAGAATAGGAAAATTAAGTTAGGTATGTAGGAACAGAGATAGCAGCAAATGGCTTCAGTATTTAAATATATATACTAGGCAACTATACCAAAAAGTGATAAAGGCAAGACCTACCCCTCAAAAAGGATAATTTTTTTAACATGGAATGCGTGTCATCCTTGCACAGGGGCCATGCTAATCTTCTATGTATCATTCCAATTTTAGTATATGTGCTGTCAAAGTGAGCACAAGGATAATTTTTATAATCTATTTATAGTCTGCAATGATTACTTTTACCACTAGATGGAACCCTGCATGAAAGGTGATATGCCTAGTGAAAGAACTAGGAACAGGAGTCTCAGCTAAAAAATCAATTACAGAAGAATGAAATGCATGTGCTTCTGAGGCATGCTGAAGCCATGAATCTGCAAAATCCAAGGGGAGAAACCTGTATCCTGCAGATGTATCTTTTGGCTGACTACTGCTAAAACTGCATACCCACAAAACTAAATGTTTCCTCCCTAGTGAATTGCTTAACTTGATTTGTTCTCCAAGAACCACAACCTTGGCAACATCTACCAAAACATGAGCTATATTTAAAGTTGTCTAAACCTAACTTACCACCCTGAGAAGTAGGCACTCTGTTATTGCTTTTCACCCCTCGGAAACATGGCTCTGAAACATAGCTCTAAACGTGTTCCTTTGTTAGACAGGAACTCATCCAGGTATTAAGCAAGAGACTATTACTCTTTCCCTTTCTACATACCAAATTTAACCTGGTATCATAAAAGTTGTGCATAAAGAGAAAGGATAAAGCAGACCCCATGTGCCTACACTGGCAGGGTTTTGCTTTGTTTTGTTTTGCTTATAACAAAAACAGTTCAAAGTTGATAAGTAGTACCGTAAGATTTCTGGGAACAATATCCAATTTCTTAGACAAAAATTCTGAAACATTTACATCCTAAGGTCTGCTCTTATGAGTAGCTGTCCAAGGTTTTATATTATGAACCTCGTATCTTTAATGTAGATTCTGATAGTTGGCAAAAATACATTTGGCCCCAACTTAAACTATTCAATAATTTCTAAGTATTAGAGTAACTTAATCTGAATTAAATTGAAAAACTATTTAGCGATGAAAGAATTCTTTTTTCTTTAAAAACATGTTATAAACCAAAATGAATGACAGAGGGCAAACAGAATAATCTATGCTTTTAATTCTGATCAGAAGAAGACAAGTATCAGCACTTGAAATACATTTACTTAAGACAACAAACATTCTGCTTTTACTTTCATTAGTATTTACTTTAGGCTGAACTTATTTCTGGGCCATAGTTTTTGTTTCTTCTGGGCTATCTTTTTCCTCCGTCAGCCTCCTCCTCTGGTTTAGGGATCATCAGCCCTTTCTCAGTAGGACATCCTCAGTGGCAGCGAGAGCTCGTGGGTGGATTAACCAGCCATGAGCCTGTCATTGCTGTGCCACATCTTGGGAGCTCTGTTCACCTGAAATCTGCTCAAATACCAGAGAATCTACATCTAAAACCTTCAGTTCAGCATGACTCTCTGCATTTTTAAGCATGTGCAGCAAAAATTCAGCACTCTTTTGGGGCCCCTGACTCTGTGTCCTGCCCCACTATTTGGCCTGGGCACACCTACCAACTCCACCATTGTGAGAACAGAACAGTACACATTGCTTCTGTACAGTGACAACCTTTAGACACTTTGTGACTTTTCAAACATGCAGGCCAGTTTCACAACTGTTCTTAAAATGAACATGAAGATTTAAACCTCTTGATTTGTGCCCTGACTGGTGGCACAGTGGATAAGGCACTGGCCTGTGCCAACGGTCACTGGTTCCATTCCCCAGCCAGGTTGCAAGCCAGGTCTCCGGCCTGGTCCGTGACTGGAGGCAGGTGAAAGACAACCATACATTGATGTTTCTCTCCCTCTCTGCCTCCCGCCCATCCCCTCTCTGGAAATAATAAATAAAATATTTTAAAAATAAATAAATAAAAATAATAAATAAATCTCTTGATTTGCATGATTTTGTGGGGTTTTCTGGGTGAAGTAAAAAGTAACCCATTTTCAAAGGTCACCTCTGGCCACTTTCAGGAAGGGCAAAAGAATTCTTGATTGCTTATCTCTTAACCTAAAACATTTTTGGAAACCTGACTTGAGTTTCGTCCTATGGAATAACAATGTAACACTCTCAGTCAAAAAGGCTAATAATTACTCTTCCTCAGAGTATCAATAACACAAATGTATTGAGATATATGTCAGTTTTTATGAATTAAGTGTCACAAGAATTGTTATTGCAGTCATCCCTCTATATCTGCTTGTTGCAGGAACAGAAAACATTAAAAAATGTTACACTGTTGCTGATGCTTACTATATGTGTATCAATAGTTATTAGGGCTACAGGTAGTTGCATCTGTA
Organism: Noctilio leporinus; assembly: GCA_004026585.1. NCBI lineage: Eukaryota > Metazoa > Chordata > Mammalia > Chiroptera > Noctilionidae > Noctilio > Noctilio leporinus. Next base: position 160,772 of record PVIW01003503.1, on the reverse strand, counting down.
CTGAACATGTTCAAACGTCTCATCATTATTTCTCAAACAGCACAGCGTAACAACTGTTTACATTACAGTAGGAATTACAAATAATCCAGACATGATTTTAAGTACACAGGAGGACTGAGTAGGTTATATTCAAATACTACATCATTTTATATAAGGAACTTGCACATCCATAGGTTTTGATATGGGGTTGGGAGAGTCTTAGAACCAATTCCTCTCAGATACCAAGGGTTAGCTATAATTTTGTTGTTGCCTGCAAGTGGTGTGAAATAGGTAGTTTACTTGATTAAAAAAATAACATCAAAATTTCCTATTCATTTAAAGTTCTATAAGATGCTTTGCTGACAATACAATGCCTTATTATCTACTCGTAAAAGTTATTTACCCCTTTCCCTGTCCAAGTGGCTCAGTTGATTGGAGAATCATCCCATGCATCAAAAAGTAGCAGGTTCAAAGCCCTGGCTGGTAGCACAGTGGGTAAGGCGCCGGCCTGCGAACCCAAAAGTCGCAGGTTCGATTCCCCAGCCAGGGCACATAACCAGGTTGCAAACCAGGTCTCCAGTCAGGTCCTTAGCTGGAGGCAGGTGAAAGGCAACCATACATTGATGTCTCTCTCCCTCTCTGCCTCTCTCTCTTCCCCTCTTTCTGAAAATAATGAAATAAAATCTTTAAAAAAAAAAAAAAAGTAGCAGGTTCAGGCTCTAGCTGGTGGCGCAGTGGATAAGGTGCCTGCCTGCAAAACCAAATGTTGCTGGTTTGATTCCCCAGCCAGGGCACTTAACCAGGCTGCAAGCCAGGTCTCCAGCCAGGTCCTTAGCTGGAGGCAGGTGAAAGGCAACCATACATTGATGTCTGTCTGTCTGTCTGTCTGTCTCTCTCTCTTTCTCTCTCTCTCTGCCTCTCTTCCTTCCCCTCTCTCTAAAAATAATAAATAAAATATTTAAAAATTTTTTTTAGAAAGTAGCAGGTTCATTTCTGGTCAGGGCACATACCTAAGCTGTAGGTTCAATCCCTGGTGGAGGGGCATACAGGCGGCAACCAATCAACATTTCTCTCTCACATCGATGTTTCTCTCTCTCCCTTCCTCTCTCTCTAAAATCAATAAACATATCCTCAGGTGAGGGTTAAAAAAACAGCTGTTTATACCTTTAAAAAGTAATCAAAGTTTCAGGAAACTCTTTTTTACAGACTTTAAGTGCCATGAACCTCAGGCAATTAAAACTCAAAGTATTTCTATATATGATAAGATTAGGTTCCAAAAGACTACTACTAAATCCACTTATTCCAAAGTTCAGAATGATACTATCCAAGAGAAGGTAAATACTTTTGTTCTTCCACATGACTGGTTCATATCTACACAAGTTTACATCTCTTTATCAACTAGCATAAGAAGGTTAATTGTTTTTCTGAAAAACATGGAAGCAAAACAAGAGATCAAAATCACTTGTGTCATTAAAATCAAACTAACCATGATCTATTGAATGCTTTGTAATATTAAGAAATTGTAAGGTAAAGGGACAAGAGAACAAAAGTTAGAATTCACTAAGCACTACAGGGTTCTATTTATTTTTTCCACTACCTCCATTTTCAAAAACTTGGCCAATTCGAGGTGCAATTAGCATGACATCTAGGAGGTCCAATAAGATGACTTTGGAAGTTAGGTTGCAAACAATTCTTGTCTTATTGGACTTGCATAAATTAGCCCTTTAAGTATCAGTATTTTAAAGAGTCCTTTAGGCATTTGCCAAACTCCTCTGAAAATGGAAGTGATTATGAGACTTTTTCCCAGTAGCAAGTCTTAAGCAACTACGACCTTGAGTAAACACTGTACATACATGTTTCCACTCAGTACTCCTAAAGACACCAACTGTTAAGACGATGTAGTACTGAAAAGGTAAATTCTAATATATAAGATTTTATGGTACATAAAGTATATAATTTTGGTAAGTTTTCATATGTTCTATTGATTTTGCTATTACAGCTGTCCCAATTTTTCCACCATTGTCCCCCTCCACACAGTACCTCCACCATTCCCTTCAGCAATCCCCTCACTTAGTTCATGTCCATAGGTCATGCATGTGAGTTCTATGGCTACTCCATTTCTTATACCGTTTTTAACATCCCCCTGTCTATTTTGTACCTACCAATTTGTACTTCTTAATCCCTGTACCTTTGCCCCCATTCTTCCCCCTTCCCCTCCCAGCTGATAACCTCCAAATGATCTCCAGAGCTATGATTCTGTTCCTGTTCTGCTCATTTGCTTAGTCTGTTATTGATAGTTGTGCATTTGTTGCCATTTTAATTCACAGTTTTGATCTTCTTTTTCTTTTTTCTTTTTTTTAAGATTTTATTCATTATTTTTAGAGAGCAGGGCAGGGAAGGAAGAAGAAAGGGAGAGAAACATCAATGTATGGTTGCTTTTCACCTGCCTGCAGATACAGAGCTGGCTGGAAATCTGGCTTGCAACCTGGTTATGTGTCCTGAGTAGGAATCGAATCAGCAACATTTCAGTTTGCAGGCCAGCGCCTATCCACTGAGCTACCAGCCAGGGTGACCTTCTTTTTCTTATATAGTTCCCTAAACATTTCATATAATAATGGCTTGGTAATGATTAACTCCTTAGTTTTTTCTTATCTGGGAAGCATTTTGTGCCTTCCACTCTAAGTGATAGCTTTGCTGGACAGAACAATCTATATTGTAGGTCTCTGCTTTTCATCACTTGAATACTTCTTGCCAGTCCCTTCTAGCAGGCAGTTTGTTTTGAGAAATCAGCTGACAGTCTTACAGGAACTCCTTTGAAGGTAATGCTCTGCTTTTCTCTTACTGCTTTCAAGATTCTCCTTTCTTTTTTTTTCTTTTTCTTTTTCTTTTTTTCTTTTTTTTTTTTTTAAGATTTTATTCATTATTTTCAGAGAGAAGGGCAGGGAGGGAGGGAGAAAGGGAGAGAAACATCAACACATGGTTGCCTTTCACCTGCCTCCAGCTACGTACCTGGCTGGAGACCTGGTTTGCAACCTGGTTATGTGCCCTGACTGGGGAATCGAACCACCAACCTTTGGGTTCACAGGCTGGCACCTATCCACTGAGCCACCAACCAGGGCTCAAGATTCTCTCTTTCTCTTTAACCTTTGGCATTTTAATTATGGTGTGTCTTGGTGTGGTACTCTTTGGGTCCAACTTGTTTGGGACCCTCTATGCTTCCTGGGCTTGAATGTCTATTTCCTTCACCAAATTAGGGAAGTCTTCTTCGATAATTTTTTCAAACGAGTCTTCAATTTCTTGCTCTTCCTCTTTTCCTCTGGCACCACTATGATTCAGACATTGGCACTCTTGGAGATGTCCCTGAGTCTTCTTATTCTCTCCTCACTGTTTTTGAATTCTTGTTTCTTCATTCTGTTTTGGTCAAAAATTTATTTCTTCCTTTTGTTCCAAATTGTTGGTTTGAATCTTGGCTTTATCTCCTCCACTGTTGGTTCCCTGTGGATTTTTATTTCGCTTAATGCAACTTTCATTTCTGCCTGGGTCTTTGTCATGCTATTGCAGTACCAAATGACTTCTTTGAGCATTCTGATAACCAGTACTTTGAACTCTGCATCTGATAAGTTGCTTATCTCCATTTAATTTAGTTCTTTTCCTGGAGTTTTATTCTATTCTTTCATTTAGGACATATTTCTTTGTCTCCTCAATTTGGCAGCCTCCCTGTTTGTTTCTGTGTATTAGGTAGAGCTGCTTTGACTCCTTAGTAGTGCGGCCTATTGTAGAAAAGGCACCCATTTGGATGAATGTGGCTTCTTTAAACTCTTGGTTATCAGACTTCCATACAGCTCAATTTTCTGACAAATCTGGATGATGTTTGTTTTTGTAGTTTAGTTGTAATTTTTGCTGTAGTTGTGTAGAGAGGTGAGGCGTATTTACCTATGCCTCCATCTTGGCCAGAAGTCCCTTAATCTTTCCACAGCTAGCCAGATGGTCCAAGTGGCAGCCCCTCACATGTGCTGTGCCACAGCACAGCATAAGTTAAGTTTTGCATACTTTAAATATTCAAATTTCTTTCAATACTTTTATTTCTCAATAACTAATATTAATCTGTTGTCAATTAAAATGTTTATGCTTTAATAAGTTTTATGACTTTGTCCTCTGTACAATTTCAACACACAAACCCCAGATTCAATTTTCAATGAAAATTGTTAACACAATGGTGTAAGTGTATGTTTCACACTGATGGACTTACTTTTAATTTTTTTTTCAGGGGAGAGTGTGAACGCAGTCCCCCACTACCACAAATTATGCAGTTGAGTTCCCAAAGTTTGGGGAAATCTAAGGGGTCAGCACATCCGGAGTGCAATGGGTAAGCCTCACCCTGGGAAAACAACCTTAGTGATCATGGTATCTCCCCTGCCAGATAAGTATTATTTTTAATATTTAAAAGCCATGTTTATTTAATGAAAAGCATAGATTTAAAAAAAATGATCTCTTGCTTGGGGTCATCCTAACAAAACAGATTAAACACCATCTAATTGAAGAGAGCTTGGTCACAAGGGTAGTTGCTACAAAATGACCCTACCAAGGTGGGAAACAAAAAGTAAACCTTGTTACTTGAATGAAGAAACTACTGTTGCAACCAACGAGACTGGAGGGACTCTACAATTCAGAATACTGTAAAATGATAAACATATGTAAGTATACAAAAGCTAGCCATACTTCAAAGGGCTTGTTATATAATGCATATAGTGATCTCTGACAAAAGTATCAATAATTTTTTTTTTAAGAAATTCTTTTTATTTTTTTTAAATTATTTTTAGAAAGAGAGGAAGGGAGAGAGGCAGAAAGAGACATCAATATATGGTTGCCTTTCACCTGCCTCCAGCTACTGACCTGACTGGAGACCTGGTTTGCAACCTGGCTATGTGTCCTGACAGGGAATTGAACCAGCAATCTTTGGGTTCATAGGCCATAGCCTTTTCCACTGTACCACCAGCCAGGGCCTAAGGAATTTTTTTTATATAGTAAAAAGTATATAATGATAATGTTGAGTAAAATATTACTAAAATATTTTGCTGTACACTTTCTTATTTTCTGATCTTCCCCTATTTCTTAGTTTCCTGTTATTCAGTGAGTTTTTATTTAGTTTAATTATTACTACTTACTTGGCTTTACTTTTATAATTGTACTCCGTAAAAATAAAACAAGTGAAGAACTTTTCATTATGCATATAATCCCAATGTCATCCTTTAGTTGTAGTTTCTAAATAATGAGGTTCTCTCTTCCCCAGAGGTATAATTAAAGCACTATAGCAAATGTAGTTGTCATTATAGCGGCACACAATTACAAATTTAATATTAAGAACTATATGATTTCTATATTTCATTCATGATTTTTTTCTCTCTCTTTTTATTTGTGTTTATAGAACTGGGCTGGGACACCTTTATCTCTAATCAGAAAACATTATTTTTTTTAATTTAATTTTATTGTTGTTGTATTACATACATCCCACTTCCCCTCCCCTTTCTCCCCTTCCCCACCCATCCACTCACCCCCATAGTTAATCCCACTTGCTATCCATGTCCATGGTTCTTTCATGCTAATTCCTTGACTAAACTGCTCCCCTTCTTTGCCTCCTCTCTCCCCCCTTCCCCTCCCCTCTGCCCACTGAAGGTCTATTCATTGTATTCATGTATCTCGTTCTGTTTTGCTTGTTTGTTTGTTTTGTTCATTAGTGTAGAAAACATATTATTCTAAAGCATGTAAAATATTGTTTTACATTTTTATTACAATACAATTCAGAAATTTGGACAAAGGTAAACCAATTCATTTAAAAGAACAAACAAACTGGGATCATATCATCTGGAACCTTTTTGAAGTGGATATAGGTTTACCTGGTATGTTGGGCAACATTTTCTGTTTAACTGGTGGAACTTACAGATTGGCTAAGATCATTGTTGTATTTTATAATCTTACTGAGTGCCAAGAAATTAGTCTTATGCTATTTAATATACTCTGTTCAGGGGGCAAAAAATAAAATAAAATCTAAACTTAGTTTATTTTAAACCAATCTATATGCCTTTAAGAAAAACATATCATTTTCATATTTGTGAATATAAACAATATTTCTATTATGTGTTAGTTCTTCAAAAGCTCAAGTGCTACAGCATAACTAAACTCACCTGGCAAGAGTTTGAATTTTCCTTTTTTTGTGGTTCTGTTTCATTCTTGCAGTAACAAAAATTGGTGTCTAATATTCAGGCAATACCTCAGCCTGACAAATCACCTGTATTATGTTTTCATCTGCCCTGGCCCAGGAGCTCAGTTAGTCAGAGCATCTTCCCAATATGCCAAGGTAATGGGTTTGACTCCCAGTGAGAGAAGAAGCAACCAATGGGTACATAAATAAGTCATGTATGTCTTTGTCTTTCTTTCTCTTTCTCTTTCTCTCTCTCTCTCTCTCTCTCTCTCTCTCTCTCTCCCCTCCCTCCCTCCCTCCCGCCCTCCCTTCCTCCCTCTTTCTCTTTCTCTTCCCACCCCTCCACTTGCCTTACTTTCTCTCTAAAATCAATTTAATTTTTTTTTAATTCCCTGGCCAAATAGCTCAGTCAAAGTGCCGTCCAATACACCAAAGTTGCAGGTCTAGTCCCCAGTCAGTGCACCTACAAGAATCAACCAATGGACACACAAATAAATGGAACAGCAAATCAATGATTCTCTCTTTCTTCCCCTCTCTCTCTGAAATCAATCATTTAAAAAAATAGTAATTTAAAATGAAAAGTTATGGCTTTATACATACTTATAGTTATGAATTTGATACTAACACATTTCCCATGATAAAATGTCATTAGCTGTCACTAGTCTACTCCATATTTGAGTAATTATTTATAAAGTAGATCACAAAATCTGTCAGCATCTGACAAAATTGTTCTAACCCTTCCTATAATAGTTCTACTTAATTACAAAAAAAAAAAAAAAAAATTGTTGTATGCCCTAATCTACATTAACATGAAGGCTGAACATTTTAAACTTTTTTTGAAACATTGTAATTTACTTTATTAACAAAGAAATTTTTTAAAAGAACAATGGTTTTTCCACATGACTTTAAATAGTAGTAAAAACCGTAACAGACGAGTTAACTGCCAAATACATTATACAGATAATACAAGCTCTAAGAATTCAGAAGTAGGAGAGTATCTTTCACCCTTATACAAGATTTGAAATCTGTGCTATGTCTTAAAAATGAGTTAAAGTTTGGACAGTGGAAACTAGTAATAATTAAAGGACTTTTTTGTTTTATTTTGTTTTTTAAGAAATATAAAATGTTGTCTCTACATATTAGCGGAAAGCCGTTTTCATGTCAAAGCTTACACAGATGGAAGTGCGCGGAAGAGTTATGGAGACAGTGGACATCTGCTGTTTGTGCGACCCAACATCTATTTCCCCTTCCTCTGGGAACAGCACCCCTGCTTCCCCTGAGCATAACTCCTCTCCATCTGTCAGTCTATGTGGTTTGGTGAGCTGACGTTTCCCCCTGGACACAAGTGTGAGCAGACGACCCAGGCGTGACTAATCAAAACATTCTATCCTCTTCACTGACTGAGGCAAAGGCCCACAAGCCAAACAGGACAAAATAACTCAATTCCAAAACTCTATTAGACACTAAGGTTGCTTGGCTAACTAGTGTAATGTGTGACTGAAGCTGCTGGTGGATCACTACTGTCACCTTTTGTGAAGCACCTACAGAGGATATCAGATCTAAAGAGAGTCAGGGGCAGATGCCTGGTGACGCTGAGATTTGAAGTTATTAATACAGATTAAACTGGGCTTCTCAGTTTCTTGAGCCAATCAGTAATGTCTCTTTTTACTGAAGTTAGTTTAAGTTTAAGTCTGTCACATATAAGTGAAGGAACCCTAACAAACGTGAATATATACGACTGCCTATCCCCTGACTGGTGTGGCTCAGTTGGGCGGGCATCATCCCGAAAATGGAAAATCACTGGTTCAGTTCCTAGACAGAGCACATGTCGGGACTGTAGGCCAGGCCTCCGCTGGAAACGTGCAACAGGCAACGGATCGATGTTTCTCTCCCCCTCTTTCTCCCTCCCTTTCCCCTCTCTAAAATTAACTTTTTCCAATAAAACTGACTGATAGGAACCTGAGCTCTCTTTTCCCTTTCTTCACTTTCAGAGGACAGAGTGGTCATCTTGGGTATTCTGCCTCCCTACCTCCTTCTTGGCAGAGTCTCACTTCTTCTTGAACTCATGATCACCAACTGCCTCCAAAACCTAACCTATGGCTATAGCTTTTTATAACCAGTCTTGGTTCTTCTTACAAATGTGAACTTCGGTTCAGCCAAATGCACCAATCACAGCATATACAGCAAGCAGCCTTCAGTGTTTCAGCTCAACTTACTTCATCCACCTTCATTGTTCAAATTATTCAAAGGTTCTTTTAAAAAATAAAAATAAAACTTCAGAGTTTAATGCCGTGTTATGCCAAATAGCCAATGCTATTAAATCCATTGCACGACTAGGAACTGCTTGATGCTATTAAATCTAAATGAAGAATAAGAGAGTATTACTCTAAATAATAACTAAAAACTACCCTTGTTCAAAAGATTTGTGTGGCCCTGGCTGGTTGCACAGTGGATAAGGCACCAGCCTGCAAACCCAAAGGTCGCTGCTTCAATTCCCCCAGCCAGGGCACATAACCAGGTTGCAAGCCAGGTCTCCAGCCAGGTCTGTAGCTGGAGGCAGGTGAAAGGCAACCATACATTGATGTCTCTCTCCCTCTCTGCCTCTCTCCTTTCCCCTCTCTGGAAATAATAAATTAAAAAATCTTTAAAAATTTTTAAATAAATTAAAAAAAAAAAATCTGTGTGAATTAAAATACCCAGCCCTAAGCAGAAATGTAGTAACTCTTTTAAACCTACATATAGGCCCTGGCTGGTGGCTCAGCGGATAAGGCGCTGGCCTGGAAACCCAATGGTTGCTGGTTCGATTCCTAGCCAGGTTGCAAGCCAGGTCTCCAGCCAGGTCCATAGCTAGAGGCAGGTGAAAAGCAACCACACACTGATGTCTCTCTGCCTCCCTCCCTTCCCCTCTCTCTAAAAATAATATTTTTTAAATAAAAATAATATAATTACACACACACACACACACACACACACACACACACATATATATATATATATAGTTCAAGATCATTACAAACACAAATTTCTAAAACTTCATACAACTACATACCAGTAATCCCCTATAAAAAAAAACAGGGAATCATGAAATATCAAAGTAGCTTACTCAGAGACACCTACTGCTTTAGTTGCAGGAAAATTACCAATAACATACCCTGCAGAATCTCTGCAAATTTGAAACTGCAGGGATCAATAACGTAATACTATTATCTTAAGCATCAGCATGCCTCAAAAAAATAAAATTAAATAGTTTTAAGTTAAATATAATTTAACAGTCCTGCTTCAAGTTCAATGTTCAAGAAAACGGTCATTCCATTTGGCAGGCATAGAGGCTTTTTTTTAAAGATTTTATTTATTTAGAGAGAGGGGAAGAAAGGGAGAAAGACAGGGATATACTGATGTGAGAGAGAAACGTCGATCGGTTGCCTCTCGCATGTGACAACTGGGGACTAAACACACAGATCGAGCATGTGCCCTGACTGGGAATTGAGCCAGCAACTTTTTGGTGTAGAAACAATGCTCAACCCACTTAACTCCACCAGTTAGGGCTAGACGTTTTTGTTTGTTTGTTTGTTTGTTTTTTGCAGTCAAGAAAGTATGAGTTTATTAGTTGAGAAAATGGCACCAAGCCCAGAGTCTTAGGTAAACTAGCGCTCCAAGACCTGGCTCCCCAGTGGCTTCCAGAAGATGGATTATATGGAGGGAAATGTTCATCATGGTGGCTAAAGGAGTTCGGGTCGTGGGCTCTACTGATTGTTAGGGCCAAGGTAGGGAGTAGCTGATGCATCAAGACTTTTACAAACTTACATGTAAGTAAGTGTCTCAGTGCAAATTTAACCACAAATTACTTCCTTGTCCTCTCTGATTTGTTTCTGTCCCTCCTCATTCATTAAGACCTTATACACCCCTCCATACTTTTCCACAATCAGACTTAGGAAGTGCTACAGAAAGGGAAGCTTTAAACACGGAGATAAGATGATTCCTGTATGCACCAGGTACCAGTTTATTCCCTCTTAGCTGTCATTGCTTACTCTGCAAAAATGGAACCAGAGCCTTTAAAGAGATTTCCTTTTCCAGCTGGCACAATATTAAGCATTATAATAAAGGACACAAAGAGCCATTGCAGGAGGAAGGGCCTCTCCTGCCTGGTCCCAGGGTGCTCCTGTAGGCAAGCTCCAGCATCCCGCATGACAGCACGCGCTGCTTCTCCAGTGACAGGCCCCTGCCATACACACTAGTCAGCAGCACCCACAAGCCAGCAGCTTCCCAAGGCACCTGGCTATAAACAGCTTTCCCCAGTACCCTAAAGAGTGGATTTCTAGCAGATTCCACAATGTGAACTTCCAACAAGCTCCATTACCACAACTTCTCTGCCTTCTTCAGCAACATCCAGATCTCTGCCCCAGGGGACCTCTCCCTCGAGAATTCTCTCTCACCCCTAAGATTTATAGCTGATTCTTTTCATCCCAATTTATTAAGATATAATTGACAAATAAAAAGGTATTTAAAGTGATCATTTAAAAAAGTAATTTAATCCAATGTAATATGTCTCTCCCATGGAAAAAAAAATGTGCTAGCAACATGGCATACATAGCTGGTACATTCCTCATGCAAATTACCAATTTTGCATATATCAATTAACATCTTATGAGGCCCAAATGGAGTCAGTCTCCCCAAACCCATCTAACAAACACAATAGTTCTGGACTTCCAATTAAAACAAGTATGGATGGCTCAGTTGGTTGGGCATTGTCCCACAAAGCAAAAAGTCACCAGTTTGATTCCCAGTCAGGGCACATGCCTGGGTTATGGGTTCAGTCCCTGGTCAGGGTACATACCAGAAGCAACCTATCGATGATTCTCTCACATCAATGTTTCTCTCCCTTTCTTTCTCCCTCTCGTCAGATAGAATTTGACAGCAGAAATACAAAACTGATTTCAGATATTTAAACTATATTTTCCAACTTAACTTGTTCATTGTAAGGTCAAGCCTTCTTAAGATGAATGAAGGTTCCATCTATCTATCACTTTTCTTAAAGTACCACATTGCTGTCTTATTAAAGAACAATATAATTAAAGTCTTCAGGAAGTCATGCTCAGTCACCAATTCCACTGATGACAATTCCACTGGTGACAAGCCAATTCCATATTCCAAATTAGTAAGAAACAGGACCCTTTCCCCATCTTCAGGCACCTTCCTTATCCTCCAAAAACATTTCCAAAATGGGATGCAAGTGTCCTGCAGTCTTCACCTAAGGTTCCTGCCATTCTTAGTTCCAGGATTAGGCTTGAGCCCCAAAACTTGGATACCGCTAGCTATCAATGTCACCAACTTTTCACAAATGCTGTAACTTCCCCTCACCCCTATATGTTCCTGTTAGCTTTCTCTGATTCACAGTGGGGTTTTTCCCCAGTAAATACTGAGGTTAAAAAGTTTGTGACTCTTTGTTACCAATTTCCCCTCTTTATCTAATAATAGCACTTTCTTTTTAAGTTTCTTTTAGATTGGAAAAACACTGAGCTGTATTTTCCTACTGCCCATTTTGTGGGGAGGTGGCTATATTTTGTTTCCTACTTTACCTTTTTCTCTCTTTGATCATTAATAGTCTCATTATTTTTACTTTTTTATTTTTTTTAAAGATTTTATTTATTATTTTTAGCGAGAGGGGAAGGGAGAGAAGCAGAGAGAGAGAGAGACATCAATGTATGGTTGTCTTTCACCTGCCTCCAGCTACAGACCTGGCTGGAGACCTGGCTTGCAACCTGGCTATGTTGCCCTGGCTGGGAATCAAACCAGCGACCTTTGGGTTTACAGGCTGGCGCCTTATCAACTGTGCCACCAGCCAGGGCCTTCATTATTTTTATACTACTATTGGTAGAGCAAATAACTTCTATTTATAGAAGCTATATTTCCCTGTAGTATAATCCTCTTAAAAGTAATCTGAAGGTATAATAAATGAAGTGAGTTAACTTTTAAAACATTCTTCTAGTTGACAAAAGTCAGAAATAGAGGGAAGGGGGTGTTTATCTACAACAGGTCAAAATATAACCTGGATATCTTTATAGACAGAGTAATTTTTCTTATTTAATTCTTTGAGTAAAACAATTTAAAGCATTTCTACTTATCAGGAACAGGCTTAAAATAATGATGAACAAACAGAAAGCCAGAGAGTTCTAAACAAGGATCACATACTCAACATGCAAATATGAATGCACATCATAGTCAATATTATAATAACTTTTATGGTTACAGGTGAATGGTTACAGGTGATTACTAGACTTATTGTGGTGATCACATGGTAAGGAATATAAATGTCTAATCAGGTATATGTTGTATACCTGAAACTAATATAAAATTGTACATCACCCTGGTTGGTGTGGTTCAGTGGACTGAACACCAACCTGTGAACCGAAAGCTTGCTGGTTCGATTCCCAGTCAGGGCGTATGCTTGGGTTCCAGGCCAGGTCCCCAGCTGGGGGCATGTGAGAGATAACCAATCAATGTATCTCCCACACACACACTGATGTTTCTCTCCCTTTCTTTCTCCTTCCCTTCTTTTCTCTCTAAAAACAAATAAATAAAATTGTTGACTACATTTTAATAAAAAACACAAACATGTACTTTCCCACACAAATCAAACAAGTCTTTCCTCTTCTTTATAGAATATGAGGGGCCACACCATTAAGAGAACATCAGAAAGGTTAATATTTGAAGGGCAAATAAGAATTTGTATGATATTTTTCACCACAAAGTAATATTTTCTATCTTAGAAATGATCAAGATTATTATTGATTCATTACTGCCCACTTACAAAAAGCTAAGCCAAACTGGGAATATGAATAATAATAATATACATGTGTCCTGCCCTCAAAAAGCCTTACAGAAACCTAACTAGTCTTTTGCAATATGGAATTGATAAAACAGTTTCAGGTTCAGATCAGATTCTGTAAATACCTATTGATCATGTAACTAATACAATCACCAAAATTTAATTCAGTTGGCAATATCCTTCAAAGGAATTAAACTATTTCTGCAACAAAATAGTATTTTATCTTCAAGTTTTCATCACAAGTCAAGATTTTATAGGAAGATGAGGGATGATCTAATTAAATTTATTGATCTACTCCACAGTTTGTAGGCTAAAATTAGTCAACCATTTATAGGCAGCCCCACAAGTGGAACTCTTTCCTATAAAAATTTAAGATGTTATTTATTTTTAGAGAGAGGAGAAGGGAGGGAGAAAGAGAGAGAGAAACACCCATGTGTGAGAGAAACATTGACTGATCAGTTGCCTCTCCACACTGCAACTAGGGACCTGGCTGGCAACCCAGGCATGTACCCCGACAGGAACTCAGACCAGTGATGGGATAAACCAAACCAAATGAGCCACACCAGTCAGGGCCCCTGTAAAATTTGTAATGACACATTCAGCCACTCCCATCTCAGCTAGGTAAGGAGCTTGGTGTCCATTCATAAACCCAACTTCCCAAGACCTGTAATCACCTATTTGGTATAACCAGCACCAAGAGACACCAAACTAACGAGTTAAACAATTTACACTGACATAATGTAAATAAGATCACTCTACTGCAGCAATTTTCAACATGCGTGCGCAAGGATTTTTAAAACATGCAATACTTGACAATTGTGTCAGGGACACTGACCCCTTAGTGACTCTCTTAGATTATCAAATTAAAAAATGATAACAGCCCACAATAACTGTCTGGTGTGAATGCACTCTGTCTTGAACCACAGGTGTATATAGGTCATATAACAGAGTTGCATCTTATTGGTCATGTCACATAATAAGGTTGTGTCTGGTTAGTTAATTCTTGGTACTAGAAGTCCTTATATACAAATATAAGCACTTGGATTTTTAAAAAGTCACTTTGGAGGCCTGCCTGGGTAGCTCAGTTGGTTAAAAGCGTCGTCCTGAGACACCAAGGTTTCAGGTTCAATCCTCAGGTCAAGCCACATACAAAGATCAAACAATGAATCCATAGCTTACTGAAACAATAAATCAATGTCTCTTTCTTTCTCTTTCTCTTTCTCTCTAGCTCTCTCTCTCTCCTTCTCTCTCCCTCCTTTCCTCTTTCTCCAAAAAAAATAAAGTCAATAATTAAAAATTCACTTTAGAGCAAAAAAGGGTTGGTGATTACTAAAAAATTTTGGTAAATCAACCAAAATTACACCAATTTTTTTGTCAGAGTAGCAAAAAAATTGATTTGATTTTTGTATGCATTTAGTTATTTATTAAGATTTTATTTATTATTTTTAGAGAGAGGGGAAGGGAGAGAGGCAGAGGAAGAGAGATATCAATGTATGGTTGCCTTTCACCTGCTCCAGCTACAGACCTGGGTGAAAACCTGGCTTGCAACTTGGCTACATGCCCTGGCTGGGAATCAAACCAGCAACCTTTGGGTTTGCAGGCCAGTGCCTTATCCGTGGTGCCACCAGCCAGGGCCTGATTTTTTTTTAGTGTGCCACAGAATTTTACTAATAAGTTTATGTGTGCCATGAGATGAAAAAGGCAGAAAATAACTGCTCTACTGAATTCTAATACATATGTAATCAATTAAGACATCTAAGGTCTCAAGGCTTGACCAAGACCAGCTGAAAATTCTTTCTCAGAAATGCTGAATTCCTCTGCGCTTGCTTAGGACAGAATGGTCTATAGAAATAAATGATCCAAGAACCTAATATGGAAGAACCATAGACATGGGCAACAAGTGGGACTGACTTTATTGGGGAGTTGGGTGGGTGGGGAAGGGGACAGAGGGGAGCAAAAAGGGGATGGATGTAATACAAGAATAAAATTTAATTTAAAAAATAAATAAATTAAATAAAGTAATGATTTCCTAAGCTGCAAATCCCTCTAATAGAAAATCTATCAGGTGTTGAGTAGTTATCTGCAAGGCTCAGTGCTAAGGGCTTTAACACAATTGTCTAATTTAATCCTGACATTTTCTGGAACAGACATCATTACTTCCATTTACAGATGAAAAAATGAACCTGAGACAGGTTTAAAAACTGGCTCATGTATTCTATTCTTTTTCTGTTTAAGATTTTATTTATTATTTTTAGAGACATCAATGTACAGTTGCCTTTCACCTGCCTCCAGCCACGGACCTGACTGGGGACCTGGCTGGGGACCTGGCTGGGGACCTAAACCAGGGACTTGAACCAGGGATCATTGCGTTTGCAGGCCAGTGCCTTATCCACTGTGCCACCAGCCAGGGCCCAAGTAACCCTATTCTTTTTGGTGCTATTGTAAGTGGGATTGTTTTCCTAATTGCCTTTTCAGATAATTCACTGTTTGTATATAAAAATGCAACTGATTTTTGTATGCTAATTTACATATTGCAACTTCACTAAATTTATTATTTCTAACAAGGTTTTTGTTCAAGTTTTTAGGTTTATATATATATAAGAACATGTCTGCAAATAGAGACAATTTTATTTATTCCTTTGCGATTTATAGGTCCTTTTTTTCCCTTGCCTAATTGCTCTGGTTAGAATTTCCAGTATTATGCAGAATAGAAGTGGCAGGAGTTGGCATTCATGCCTTGCTCTTGATCAAAATGAGGTAGCACTTCACACCTGTCAAGATACTACTATTTAAATTGGAAATAAAAAAATAAAATAAAATAAAATGGGAAGAAAAATGGGAAGAAAAAAAGACAAGTGTTAGGATGTGGAGAAACTGTAACTTTTGTACATTGTTGGTGGGAATGAAAAAATGATTCAGTTACTATAGGAAATAGTATGGAAGTTCCTCAAAAAATTGAAAATATTACTACCATAAAATCCAGCAATCCCACTGCTGGGTATTTACCCAAAAGTATTAAAATCAAGATCTTGAAGAGGCACTATTAACAATAGCCAAGCCCTGACCAGCATGGCTCAGCTGGTTGGATGATGAACCAAGAAACAAAAGATCGCCATCCGATTGCCAGCCAGGGCAAGAGGCTGCCAGCCAATCGATGTTTCACACATCAATGTTCCTCTCCCTCCCTTTATCTCTCCCTTACGCTCTATAAATAAATAAATAAATAAAATCTTAAAAAACAAAACAAAGCAAAACCCCTCACCCATGTGGCTCAGTTGGTTGGGTATCATCTTGCAAAGCAAAAGGTCACCATTTTTTCAGGTCAGGGCACACACTTGGGTTGTGGGCCAGGTCCCCAGCCCTTGAGCATACAAGAGGTAAACCAATCAATGTATCTCTCCCACACTGATGTTTCTCTCCCTTCCCTTCTCTCTAAAATAATTAATTAATTTTAAGAAACACTAGCCAAGATGTAGAAACAACCTAAATGTCCAAGGACAGATGAATGGATAAGCAAAGGGTAGTAAATACATAGAATGAAATGTTACTCAGCTTTTAAAAAGAAAATTCTGTGAGGCCATCTTGCTAAATGAAATAAGCCAATTACAGAAAGGCAAATACTACATGATACTATTTATACGACGTATCTAAAGTAGTCAGTCATAGCATTAAATAGAATGGTGGTTGCCAGGGGCTGGAAGGCTTGGGAAACGGGGAGTTACTAACAGACGTAAAGTTTCAATTACATTAAGATAAATAAGCTCTTGAGATTTACTATACAATAGTGTACCTACTGTCAACACTACTGTATCCGACACTTTAAAACTCGCTTAGCGGCTAGGCCTCTTGTTAAGTGTTCTTACCACAATAAATTTTCTTTAAAAATATTTGGCCCGAAAATTCAAGCCCATTTCTAACTAACACCCAAATCTTTGCTCTGACTTAGAATTAACCACATATACTGACTCTGAGCCCAGCAAAAGGTACTGACAAGAGTTCTCTCCCAATGCTGTGTGACCTAGGGGAATTCGCTTAACAGCTCTGGGCTTGAGATTCCTCCCCATCAAGATGAGTATCAGAGCAAAGGCAGGCGTGCAGGGTTGCCACCAACAAATCTTTGATCTGCAGCCAGTGCCGCGGATGGACCTCCAACTGGCATCACCAGGACCAAGCTGGGGCCCGACTAATGCCCAGAGCCCGGCGGGTCAACCGCGCCTCAGCCCCAGCAGAGGCGAGGGTGCGAAACTCCGTGGGAGGAAGGCACAGAGACCAGCTCCGTTATGTCACCATTACCCATAGGAAAGGCGTCAGTATGACCAGCCCACGGCCTCGTTTCCAAGGCAGCTGGACCAAGAACTCGGCTCACCTCCTACAGGATTCGCGAGCTAGCGCCTCCCCTCCACTCTGCGTCTCAGCCGCCATCTTAGTCAGCAAACTCTTTTCACCGCCCCCACCTGGGGCCCCGCCCCCGCACCTTTGGATTGGCTAAGGGTTGCCCCACACTTCCATGCGATTGGATAACTTGACCGCCCCTTCTCAAACCAAACAGTTACGTTATTGGTCTATTCAAATCACAAACCGTCATTTGTCGCCTTCCCCCTGGCGGAATGGAGGGTTGGGGCCAAAAGGAGACCCATCCTGGAAGCCTGCCAGCAGTTGTAATTTCTCGTTTTGATTACGCCTTCGGGCTGCACCGATTTTTAGGTTCAAGTCACATATCCGCCGCCTACACTCAAATTTTGTTCTGCTGTGTAAGCCTCAGAATTACAAAACTGTCGAATTTAAAAGTCATTCTCCAAAATGCAAGGTTTCATTTTCTGTCTTTACCCAGCGAGAGCTACCTAGAAGGGTAGGTACCGAGGGGCAACCAAGAAACACTACTATGAAATTTAGTTCACAGCCCTCTTTCTGCAGATAGTCACACCTCGTAGGGTAGGTCACTTATGGTTCATTCCAACCATTCCCTTCTGCCTTCCCAGAGAATCCACAGTTTGCCTCCCTAGTCTGGAACCAAAACCAGCATAAATTTGTCCCTGACTGAGCTTTAATCCTCAATGGTAGAAATAACCATAATTATGCTTATCCAGGTTTCTAGTGAAGAGTAACTGGGGCAACAGGACATTGTAAACTTAAAGCATTTTTTTTTCCTGTATTCTTTTTCTTTTAAGAATAACATCTTTTAATATAATAGATTTTTTAAAAGATTTTATTCGTCATTATTTTTAGAGAGAGAGGGAAGAAGAAAGGGAAAGAAACATCGATGTATGGTTGCCTTTCACCTGCCTCCAGCTGGGGACCTGGCTGGAAACCCAGCTTGCAACCCAGGTATGTGCCCTGAGTGGGAATCATGTATCCTTTCTCTATGCTGGATTTTTTTAGGGATATTTTTTCTATTGCTCCTTCTTCCAGCACTCTCCTTCTCTTCCACTAAGCTCTACCCACTTGTGTTTCCATTGCTCAACAAACTCTTCCTGCCTCAGAGCCTTTGCCTGTGTTGCTTGTACTGGCTGGCCCAATTTTTACTCAATTATCTTTCAGATCTCATCTTAAGTGTCACTGGTTCAGATGCCTTCCATCCCACCCCCCACCCCCCATATAAATCAGTTCTCTCCTGCTAAACTTTCACATAGCACTCTGTCTTCTTCCTTCAGAGCTCTCATCACAATTTATAATTATAATTGTGTGATCATTTGTTTCATGTGAAGACTCCTTGCCACAAGTGGGCAGAGACTACATCTATTTTGCTTACCATGACCTCTGGCCTTTTAATAGATCTCTTTGGAACAAATTGAGCAGGGGTGCCTTTTTTTATTTTTCAATCACAGTTGACATTCAATATTATTTTATATTAGTTTCTGGTGTACAAGTGGTTAAACAATTATATAATTTATTAAGTGACCTCCCCCTTGATAATTCTACCACCAACCTGGTACCGTACCTAGTTATTATAATATTTTTTATTATATTCCCCATGTTGTACTTTACATCCCCATGATCTTAAAAACAAGCTAACAAAGTCCTTAGACAATATTACTCAAACCAAAAATTGAATCTGTTCTACTAGATTATTTCAATTGATGGTACTGAAAACTATATAATTTTATTAACCCATGTCACCCCAATAAATTCAATTTTAAAAAACTGAAAAAAATTGGAAAAATTTGATAAGCATCAAAATTGCGTCTAGTTTCATGTTTAACATTGTTTTTATTGAGCAAATACTCTAAAAGAAACACTAAATTCAAAAATATGTATTTTTAAATTTTTCATTGAACCCCAGCTTTGGAAAACCCAGCCTCATAATTTACATATCTACGTAATTTACGTATACAAAATTTACATACACACACGCACAGAGAACCAAAGCCTCAAATTCTGATCTTTCTTCAAAGTATAAACAAGTTTTTTCCCCGTTCCATGACATCCTATACATCAATTGACTGACTAATTGAATGAAATTAATGTTTCCACTCAAAGGAAATATTCAAAACTTTAAAGTTTGAATAAAGTTTAAAGTTTGTGCCATTACACCCTGGCTTGTGGCACAGTGGATGGGGCACCTGCCTTAGAGCCCGGAGGTCGCTGGTTCGATTTCTGGCTAGGGCACATAACCAGGTTGCAGTTCCGTGGCTGGAGACAGGTGAAGGGCAGACATGCACTGATGTCTCTCTCCCTTTCCCTCTCTCTAAGAAGAATAAATAAAATCTTTTATTAAAAAATTAATTAAATAAAGTATTACCACTACAACTAGGAAGACCACCACACAACTATATTTCTGGTTCATCTGTTTTGATGCCATATGAGAGGGGACCCAAAGAAATGGAATTTATTTATTAAAAATTGTGTTTATTCTTCATGTTGAAACTTCAATCTCCATTTGATGCAATGCACATATTGAGACATGTTTTTCACTGCTCAAAACGGTTTTGAACTTGTCAATTTTGATGCCTTTTAATGTTTCCACCATTTTTTTCTTTTTCTTTTGTTTTGTTTTGTTTCACCTCTTCCACATCAGCAGAATATTCCCTTTTAGGATATTTTCCATCCGGGGAAACAAAAAATAATACTCTCAGGTCCAGATCGGGTGAATAGGGATGGTGGGGCACATGCCATTTTTGGTCAAAATTGCTGAACATGCAGCACAGTGTGGACAGGTGCACTGGTAAGTCACCCATCATGAAATGAGCAAACACCTTGAAGGAAAGAGTCTTCAAAAAAAAAATTCACTAAAGTCAAACACAGCCTCTCACAAGAATGCCAACTAGTACACTGATACAGATGGGTTCCTAGCTAGCAACTAGGAACTAGCTAGCAGGGGAAGCCTCAACTACAAGGGACCCGCCAGAAGATAATTCTGGGGGATTTTGGGGCCCCCCCCCTCATAGTTTGTGTTGGGGGAAATATAGCACAGTAGTTAAGAGCATGGGCTCTGGAGTTAGTGAGCCTAGCAGCAGTTCAAATCCTGGCTCCATCACTTCTAGCTTGTGTGATCCCAGGCAAGTTACTTAAGTTTCTGATTTCATTTCATTTTCCATAACATCAGGATAATAGTAATTCTCAAAAGGGTATTAAGAAGATTAAATGAGATAATCTCTGAAAAGCTGCTTAGCAGCACAGTGTCTGGCACCTACAAAGACTAAATAAATGTTCAGGTTATATGATGAATATTAAGAGTGCTAAACTCCTACCCTGACTGGTATGGCTCAATTGGTTGGAGCATTCTCCTGAAACTGAAAGGTTGTGAGTTCACTTCCAGATCAGGGCACCTGCCTTACTTAGACTGCAGGTTCAATCACTGGTCCAGGCACATCCAGGAGGCAACAGATCCATGTTTTTCTCCCTCACATCACATAGATGTTTCTCTCTCTCTCCCCCTCCTCTTTCCCTTCCCCTCTAGAAGGTATGAAAAAAAAATGTCCTCAGGCGAGGATTTAAAAAAAAATTAACAAATGAATGCTAAACTCCCTTCTCACATAAGACTTCTATCTCTCTCCATTTCGTTGTGATAAGGACCCTATATCACCCTTGTAATTACAGTTTAATCAGTTACTCTGGACAAGGCGGTGTTTCTCCTCAAAACCAACGGTTCTGCTGTTGACTTGTGATTAAAAGCAAGTATCATTGCTGAGTGCTCTAAAATTACACACACACCCCAGCTGACGAAACGGCACACTCCGTTTCTGCAAGGTTATCACGGCTTCCCTAAAATCATCCTTACTTCATCTAGGTACTATTTGTCAGCCTGGTGATACGCATGGCTGTGCAGAAGCAATTCATGAAAGCTCAGAAGATCAACTTGTTTCCAACAACCTGGCTGAACAAAAGGTCACAGAAATGTGGCCCCAGCCCCCAAGAAGTTTATAGCAGACTCGGAGACAAAAAGGGCACACGTAAGTCACATACACAGAAGACAATTTAGAATTGTGGAGAGCTAAATATCAAAGTGGATTTCAGACTCCTAGGCATTCAGAATGGTGGAGAAGGGAAGAAGGGCCAGGGTTCTCAGGGAAGGTTTAAGAGCAAGAGCATGGATCTGAGTCTGCCACCAAGGCCACTGCAAGTCCACCTGCCTACCAAAACAGACTTCAAGTGTGAAGGGGGAAATAGTATTCTAATCATCTTTGTGTTTCCAGGCCCAAACCTCAATGGAGGGGGAAAAGGGCAGAGAGGAACTGAGAGAAAAGTTGAGGGAGGAACAAAATAAAAAGACAAAGTCGGAAAAGGAGGATCTGTCCTTGACCCCCACCCCAACACATGCTTTCCACAACCCCACCTCTCACCACACCCTCCAAGTGCCTTGCAGTCCAGATGAATCATTCTGTTTTCCACTTTTTTTTTTTTGCTGTTTCCTCTATTTAAATTAAAACAGGATATTTTGATGCTCACATCAAAACATAAAATTATCATATGCACAGTGAGCATTTCTGAGCCCTGTATTGAGACTGATTAGGAATGGGGCGAGGGTGCCTACTGAACATTTTTCTGGAAAAACTAAAAATGTAATGGTTCATTGTCAAAATGACCAATAGCCCCATCAAAATATCATTTCCGCACATACAACACCCACTTCCCCTTTCTTTGCCAGCTAACTTGTGTTTGTTCCGATAAAGTCTTTGAAATCATCATTTTAATGGCTTTCTCATCATCTGTTAATATTTAGCTCTCCACTAACTTTGGGAGCACAAATACTGGAATTAGAGACATCTTGCCTTTTGCAACACCATGGATGGACCTGGAGAATATTATGCTAAAT
Organism: Noctilio leporinus; assembly: GCA_004026585.1. NCBI lineage: Eukaryota > Metazoa > Chordata > Mammalia > Chiroptera > Noctilionidae > Noctilio > Noctilio leporinus. The sequence goes on along the minus strand of PVIW01003503.1, from coordinate 138,515 downwards.
GAAATAAGCCAGTCAGAGAAAGACAAATACCATATGATCTCACTTATATGTGGAATCTAATGAACAAAATAGAAACAGAGGCATGGACACATAGAACAGACTGACAGCTATCAGGGCAGGAGCAGGGGGAACTAGACAAAAGAAGAAGAGATTAGCCAAAGAACACAAATGCATAACCCACAGACATAGGCACCAGTGTGGTGAAGGCTAGTGGGAAGTGGGCGGGGGGGAGGCAGGAAGGAAGGAGCTGGGTTGAAGGCAGGCAACGGGGGATAAAATGAGGACATCCATAATAGTGACAACAACACAAACAAATAAAAACATAAAAAATAAAATAAATAATTGCAGAGGGAAAAAAGAGAAATACTCAGCTTTTATCTATTTATATTGTTTAATTATACGAGTAATACATGAAGACATTTTCCTTGTAAAAAATTTCAAATACAGGCAACATCTTTCTTGCCTACCACCCTACAGTGTAGTTCCTCCTCTAAGAAGCCACTGTGTTTCGTTTGATATGCATCTTTCTAGATCATTTCCTATACAATACATTTAGTCGACAAGTATTTATTGAATACTACCTATGTGCCAGGTACTGCTCTAGGCCTGGAGATATAAGCAAAAGCAAAACAAAGTCCCTTTCTTGTGGGGTTACATTCTAATGATAACACACATATACATAAACAAGCACATTATTTTGCTTTATTTTTAGATTAAATGGTGATACACTGTACATGTTATCCTTATACGTGGGTCTTGGTGATCTTCCTATGTCAGAACACAGACAGCCATTGTTCTTTTGAACTGCTGTGTAGTATTCCATGTTACAGGTGTTCTCTGGTTATTTAATCCATCCCCTCCAGTTGCATGTTTAGGTATATGTCAACCTGGGTTGCATGCACTGAAAACTGACTTTGGCTAACCTAACAGAAACTGGATTTGTTGGAGGGATACTAGGCTAGAACTGGCAGAAAAGAAGGGGGTTAGGGACCCAGAATCCCAGCCACGGTTATACCATTCATTGCAACGTGATTCCAAGTACAGTAGCCCTTCTGCTGATTTCCCCTATGTCCTTGGGTCTCTGTGTCACTCCATGGAAAGGGAGAGTCATGGGTGAGAACATCAGGCTGGGCCTAGGTAGTGTGCCTTCCCCGCTTTGCCAGGAGGAAAGCTCTATCTCCCACCAAAGTGGGAAATTAGCCCCAAAAAGGGAAAAGTTTAAAGGAAAAATATGTGCTACAAATTATTCCTAATTTTTTGCTTCTTGGAACACTTGTTTATTCTAGGTTGGGGCAAAGCTTATCCCTTCAGTCTCCTTCAGATACATCAAAGACAAACATCTACATTATTCCTTTAACCAAAATAAGAAAACTGTCTTCAGCTTTGCTGTGGAATCCTCTTCAAGATTGGCTGCTGCAGGGTGAGAGTTGGGGAGAGAACTCAGTGAGGCTAAGGGAAGAGGAACCAATTCTGTGCAGCTAAAAATGATCAAATTCTAGGCTAGAACTCCCAGGTGAAAAACTGTGGGGGGTCATTTTCTCCAGGTAGGAGAAAAGGCTGGGCAGCAGCTAGGTCACGCAGCAAGAGGCTAGCAGAGCAAAGGAAGGACCGGAAGCACATGCAGGCTCACAGAGCATTGGTGAGTAGGAGTCACCATCTGGCAGGCACTGGCACTGAGCTCAGTGTTGGGACTAGAGAGTTGAATAAGCCCTGAATCTTGCCCTCAGAGAGCTTAGACTTAGCTGGAGGGCAAGGGAGCCAGGCTGTCTGCGCTGCCACTGAGGCAAGGACCCAATTCTCTGGAAACCTGCTACTTCAAGCAGCCAAGCCTGAGGGAGGTAGAGGGTGGTACTGGATGAGTTGGCTTACAGGATGAGTTGAAAGGCCTACAAACCCACCCAATCATTTAGAATTGGAATATCTCTGGCTGTCTAGTCAGAAACACCCAGACCCCCAGACCTCAGGTCAGGAGGCTCCAGGGGCTGATGGTGTTTCTTTTTCTATTAAAAAAAAAAAAAAAAAAAAAAAATCTATTGATGAGAGAGAGGGAGATTTGTCGTTCCACTTATTTATGCATCCATTTTGGTTGATTCGTGAGCCCACAACCTTGGCATATTGGGATGACACTAACCAAATGAGCTACTCAGCCATGGCTGATAAATTTCAAGGCAGTAACATGTATGCACTGTTCAGGAATGAGTGGCGCGGTACATAATTGCGCTCACTGTTTTGAGGGTTATCTCCATGTCACCGTGAGCTGAAGCCAGTATGGGTCTTTTCTTTCTGCCACTATAACCCATTCTCATAGGTGGTGTTTTGGTATGGAGAGAAATTTTGCACATAAGTCTCTACAGCTATTGGGATGTGGGGTAATGGTCAGGAAAGGCCCTAAACCTTCCCCTTCCTCTCTATCCTCTACGTAGGAGCCTCCAGAATCAGCTGTGAAGAGTCCCCCATTCAAAATCATAAAGTAAGGGAAAGTGTCCCTCAGGCCCTTGTAACAGGCCTCCAATTATCCCCACCCATAGCATCCATCTTCTTTCATAGGAAGTGATGCCCTAGCCAGGTGGCTCAGTTGGTTAGAGCGTCATCCCCATGCATCAAGGTTGCAGGTTCGATCCCCAGCCAGAGCACATACAAGAAGCAACCACTGAATGTATAAATAAGTGGAACAAAAAATCAGTGTTTCTCTCTCCCCCCTCCACCAAGAAATTTTAAAAATTAAAAAGAATGTGGGAAAGTAAGAGCTGCTTTGCTCATGTTTTCACACTTCCCTGTGAATTAAATTCAATGTTACCTCTTCTGGCATATGAACTTAAATTATTTCTAATTGTGAAATAAAAAGCTTGTCACCCGTTAAAATAATTTCACACAGTCATTTGGATTAAGAAAGTTGAAAACCTCCTGGGGACTCAATAACTGTCTCAGGTTACCGTTTTACATTTGCTGCATGTCTAGATTTGTTGGTATGATTGATTATAATGTTGGCTTCTCCCACTAGACTTCAGGCTCTGTGGGTTAAGGACTATATTTGGTTTTGCTTAGCCAACTATTTTTTTGAATGAATAAAGGAACAAATGAATCAAATGAATCAAAGAATAAGTGAAACAATGGGGTTACTTGGGCCCTATAGAAAAACTATATGCTGCCTCCACTGGACATAGGTTTTTGTTTGGATGCATCTCTTTAGGGCTCATCTGCTCCCCTGTCCTCAGTCAGTGCATTCTGGGTGGAACTGGCCCTATCTCTGCCTATAAGGGTGGGCAAACAACTCAGGCCTGGCCAATCAAAGGACCTCCTGGACGCAAGGATCTTACAGTCTAAACCAATCCAAGTATAAATAACTATAGCATAGAAGGGATAATATGCGGTAGGAGCCCCACTGGGGCAACTGAATGGGGTGGGAAGGCAGAAAACAGGAGAAACCACTGCCTACTGGGAAGAGCAGAGACAGCTTCATGGGAAAGGTTTATAGCTAGACTAAGATTTCGATGGGTGGAGTCATTCTCTGCACAAAGAACAGGACCAAACATGGGGAGAGAGAGCCATGTAAGATGTGTTTGGAATCCTGAAAGTGACCCGTCTCACAGCAGCAAAGGGCTTCTGTGGGGGTGGGGAACATGATAAGTTGCAAGAGGGGACCCTGGCCAGGCCCCTAAGAGTTCTGAACACTGAGTTACTGGAGCTGAGGGTTTTCCTATTCAGTGTGGGGGCAGTAAGTAACCTGAGCAGGGTTGGGCCTTGGGAAGTTGATCTGCCAGGAGAGTGAGTGCATTAAAGGGAAAGAGGCTAAGGTCCAGACACTTACTGCAAGAGCCCAGCCAAGACAACGTGAAGGGCATTGGCATTGAGACCAGAAATAGGGCATGACTACTGGCAGAGGCACCGAAGGAAAGAATCAACAGGCCTTGGGGAATAAGAACTAGGCAAGAGTTCAAAGACCAGTTTGAGAAGCCTGAGTAATAGCAACTGGGGAGTGGTTTGAAGACGGCAGGTTTTGACATCAACCAGAACAGAGCATGAATCCTGGCTCTGGCGCTGGTAATTTGTGTAATCTTGGGCAAATTTTCTCATCTCTGCGCCTTGACTTTCTCAGCCATGAAAGGAGATAATACCTAAATCAAAGGTTATTGGAAAACTAAAGTCTGTAAAACCCTTTTCAGAGTGCTGAGCATAGAGTTAAACATTCAATATAGTTAATGGGTACAAGGCTTCTTTTTGGGATTATGCAAATGTTCTGAAATTAGATTGTGGTAATGGTCGCACAGCTCTGTAAATATAGTAAAAATTGTTGAATTGTAAATACATAGGTGAATTTTATGGTGTGTAAATTATATATCAACAAAACAGTTTTTAAAAATAATCAATATGTAATAAGTACTATTATCATCTGCTTTATTTTTTTTTAAAGATTTTATTTCTTTACTTTTAGAGAGAGGGGAAGGGAGGGAGAAAGAGAGGGAGAGAAGCAGCAACATGTGAGAGATACATGGATCTGTTACCTCTCACATGCTCCCAGCTGCAGATCTGGCCTGCAACCCAGGCCCATGCCCTGATCAGGAATTGATCTGGCAACTTTTCAGTTCAAGGCCAGCACTCAATCCACTGCACCACACCAGCCAGTACGATCTGCTTCATTTCTTTCTTTCCTTCATTGTTGTTTTTGTTTTGTTTGTTTTGTTTTGTTTTGTTTTTTCAGAGAGAGGGGAAGGGAGAGAGGCAAAGAGAGAGCGAGACATCAATATATGGTTGCCTTTCACCTGCCTCCAGCTATGGACCTGGCTGGAGACCTGGCTTACAACCTGGTTATGTGCCCTGGCTGGGAATCGAACTAGCGACCTTTGGGTTTGCAGGCCAGCACCTATCCACTGTGCCACCAGCCAGAGCTTTGCTTCATTTCTTGATCTGAGTACTTCCGATAGGCCTAACTGGCATCACTCTCCAAACCATCTTTGTAGATTTTCTGATTATATTAGCATTTTCTTTGAAAAGTTCCTAGTTGGTATAAACAAGAATAAGAAAGAATATTATTTCTTTCTCACATAAAAGAGATATGGAGGTAGGCAGTCTAGGACTGTATTTGTCTCAGACATTGTTTGAGAGTCCTTCAGATCCACTGCTTTTTCATATTTTAATATGGCTGCTAGACCTCTATCACATCCACATTTCAGGCAACATGATTAAAGAAAAAGACAAGGAGCTTACTTTTGAAAAGTACCACACGGCACTTCACACTTACATCTCATTGACCAGAACTTAATCACCTGGTCCCATCTAGCTGCAAGAGAAGCTAATAAATGTGGTCCTGTGGCTCTGGTGTTGCTATAACTTGGGGTTTATTGAAGGGGAGAATGGTAATTGGGAGATAAACAGCAACCTCTGTTATAGTCAGTATTTAACAAAGAGAGGCAGGCAACCTGGGGAGTACACCTGAAACTAATATAATATTGTATGTCAAGTGTAATTGAAAAATTAAAAATAATTTTTTAAAGGCAGGCAGAATACAAAAATATGTAAATGCATAAAATATCTTTGAAAAGAATACACAGGAAATGATAGTATAGTTTGCGTCCAAGAAGGGAAACTGGGTGGCTGGGGATCAGAAATGGGGGAAGGATTTTCATATTACTCATATTGACCTTTAGAATTTTGAACCAGGCTGTATATTCAAATATATAAAACTAAATTCTTTTAAGATACTGCATTGTGATACTTAACCACGTGTCCCCTAACTTCCAATTCTGTTGACACCAGCACCATTTCAGGCAACCAGACAGACAAAAGAGAGGCTGCCTTCCCTCAACACCCCAATCACTCTGCAAGTGTGAGCATCTACTTTTCCATCCCCACTGCCATCATTTGGCAACGGCAGCACCATCCCTTCTGCAGTCCCAGAAATGGGAACACTAACTGTATCAGCCTACATGGGATTATCTAATAGTCCCTGCGAAGATGTTTTGCTGACATGGCTGTTTTCTTACCTATGATCTACATACAAGGCTTTATTGGCCTTTCGTTTTCTCATGTCTTCCTCCCCGCCCCCCCCCCACATTTTTTTTCTTCCTTCTTTATTCCAGTTCTAATGTAGATCTCGCTGGGCCTAGAATAACAATCAAAGAGGCTCCCAGTCCTTCAGTTTTTCCAGTGATTCTCCAAACTACTCCAGAACACATTTCAAACAATTCCTCTAAACAAGCACTAGTTTCCTATGGCTGCTATAACAAATTACCACAGACTCGGTGCCTTAAAGCAACAGAAGTTTATTCTCTCACAGTTTTAGAGGCCAAAACTCTGATATTAAGATATCATTTAGCACCCTGGCTGGTGCGCCTCAGTGGATTCAGTACCGACCTGCAAACCAAAGGATCACAAGTTCGATTTCTGGTCAGGGCACATGCCTGGGTTGGGGGCCAGGCACCCAGTTGGGGGCACACGAAAGTCAACCACACATTGATATTTCTCTCCATCTCTTTCTCCCTCCCTTCCCCTCTCTCTAAAAATAAATAAATACATACATTTTTTAAATATATTGTTTAGTAGGGTTGGTTCCTTTCGGGGGACTCTGCAGAAGAAGCTGCCCCACAAGCTCAGCTTCTGGTGATGGCTGGCTGGCTGTGGTGTTCCATGCTGGTGGCAGCATCACGCCAGTGTCTGCCTCTGACAGACGCATGGCATTCTCCCTCTGTGTCTCTGTGTCGAAATGTCCTTCTTTTCATAAAAGGATACCAGTGACTGCATTAGGGCCCACCATAATCCAGTTTGACCTCAACTTCATTATTGCTACTGAGACCTTATTTCCAAATAAGGTCACATTTACAAGTTTCCTGTGTACAGGAATTTAGAGGAAAGCCTGTTCAACTCCGTGCTCCACCTCTGCAACTGCCTTCCTCTAAACCTCTTCCCCAACCTTGACTTCTTTGTACTTTTATAAGTAGCAAACTATTCCACATGGCTGCATCAGTGTTAGCCCGAAGCCAGTTAGTTAACTACCGGGTTACAGACCCACCTGTTCTAAAAACTTGTTTAACCGGTCACCTGTTATCTTTTCCACCCTGTCAACAGCCTCAAGACATTTTCAGCTTCTGCCTTCAGGTTTCCAGCTTTCTTCTGAAACTCAACTGGAGAGGTGTTTAATACCTCATTAGCACCTCTTTACCTCTCAGTGTGAATCCCATAATCTCTTCAGTTCTGTCTGTACAAATCCCTCCTCCCCAGCCTGCCCAGCTCCAACAGCCTTCCTCTCTGGGAGCTGGGAAGCACCGGAGGGATTAGTCAAGGAGCCAGCGGGTGCTGCTCCTGTGGGCCATCACTCAAGCATGCTGCTAACCTCTAAAGATGTCAAGCCTCATTCCTGCTATACAGTTGGAAATCCTCCACAGAGGGCAGGAATTAAGTCAAATCACAGCAGACCGTCTATATCCTTTCAACACCAGGGAATGGGTGCACACAATTCCCCTGTCAACCAGCCAACAGGGTGTACACTTCCTCCCTTCCTTCCCACTAGTCGACCCTTAGCCCCCCATGCCCTAGGCAGTTCTAAAAGAAGTCATGAAATGAATCACTTCTTTTCTGTAGCTTTGTTTTACCCTAAAATTTTATTCTCAACATTTTCAAACAGCCAACAAAAGAAAAGTCTTGACATTAGATTACCCTATTACACAACACCCAGATGCTACCATTATGGTTGAGCATTTAAAAATTGAGATGCACTTTACATAACATTAAATTCAGTTTAAAGTGAATTTTAAGGACCATAGATAGACATTCCAGGTTGCAGAGGTCAGGCCATAAGGAGGCTGGCATACCACCTCAGACTCTTCTGGTAGCAGACTTTGAACTAAAGCAGCCTAGAAAATGAACTCCGCAGAAGAAAACACACGTTCTAAAAGTAAGTAACCCCAGACCGTTTTATTACATGGGTGGCATGGCCCAGCGGCCTTACCCAAGTTTCTGGCACCGGAATTCTGCCTATAATCCATTCTCTGTTCCTGGGCAGGATTCAGAAGCAGAAATCTGTATTTTCTACATTCAGCGGTGCTCAGTGAGTATCCAGGCTTCTTTGTACCCCCACCCCTTTTGCCTACTACACCTACCCGAAGACCTGAATTCTCCAAGTCTTCTAATCCAGCACGACTCTGGCACTCTGGAGGCTTTGGGGAAACAAAGGGAACCTAAGGGACTCAGACTGAGCTTCAGCAGGTGCAGCACAATGGGAATTCACAGAGTTCCTGAGAAATTAGGGGTGTACTCGATAACCCTCATGAGGGTGAAGACCCCTCCCCTGGATTAAATGTACCAAGAGGAAATGGGAGACTGGGACAACTACCCCCTGGAGGACATTTCCTCTGCTGCTTTGTTGACCCAATCTAACAAAGTCGATGAAGCCATCCAGTGTGATACGAACTGGTGGCAGGATACAGAGCTGGAGAGGCTCCCTAAGGAAATGCCCTGAGTAAATGAAGAGATGTCACCAGACTGCTTTTGAGGGAAAAGTCTAGGAATAGAAATTAAACCAGACCAGGAGCATGTCCTTAAGTCAAAAGACAATGTAGCTGAACATAAATGCTACCTTGAACTTTGTGGTTCCCAGTGATTTAGATGACTGTGAGTTGGAAAAGGAAAGGTGAGGTAGAATGGTTCTTTGAAGACCTTACTTCTAAAGAAAGGTTTTATTGTGAGACAGGCAGGGCAATTAGGTTTTCAGTGAGCTCTTTCTCTCCCCAACTTGTCAGGCCCAGCAGCAATAAGATCAACAACAATAAGCACGTTGAACTTCCCTCTGATTAGCGTGTTGAGGAGAAAGCAGGACTTGGAAATCAGAGCAAGTTTCTAATAGAATACAACTACCCAGAGATTGCAGTCCATGATACCATCTCAGGAATCATTGGAATGGAATGAAATGAATTACTGTGTTCCAGCTACAAAGAGCTAAATGTTGCATCATTGTGATGGGCTAGAACATGTGATTTCTTGATTTGAACTAAGAAACTGACATACTATACCCACCAAAAGAAAAAAGAAAAAGAAAGCGAGTTTTAAAATGTACACTTCAGTGGGTTTTAGTATATTTGCTCTGTTGTATAAACATGGCCACTATCTAATTCCAGGGCTTTTTCATCACCCCAAAAGAAATCCTCTGCCCATTAACAGTTAGTCCTAATTTGCCTCTCCTCCCATCCCCTGGCAACCGCTAACCTACTTTCTGTCTCTACAGATTTGTTGTTTCTTATGGGAATTTTATATAAATAGAATCATACAATATGTGGCCTTTTGTGTATTTTTAATTAGCATAATATCTTCAAGATTCATCCATGCTATACCAGTACTTCATTCCTTTTTATGGTGAATAATATTCTATTGCATGAATAGACAACATTTTATTCATCCAATTATTAGCTAATGAACATTTGGGTTGTTCTACTTTGGGGCTATTATGAATAATATTGCTATGAACATTTCTATACAAATTTCTGAATGAACATGTTTTCAATTATCTCAGGTATGAACCTAGGAGTGTTATCGCTGAGTCATACAATAACATTAACATTTTATTATGTATGCTTTATCGTAGATCTACTTGTCTTACTCATTCTTCTACATGTCATTTTTGTGCACTTGAGAATAAATTGAAAACATTAACATACCTCACCCCTAAACTCATTAGCATATCTATTAGCCAGAATTTAGTATTTGTGTACAGTTCTTTCATGTAAAATGTACATGCAATAAATACAATGAGTTTTTATATGTGCCTACACCTATGAAACTCAAATGGAACTATCAAGATATAGAACATTATCATGACCCTCAAAGTTCCCTCAGCCCTCTTCTGACTGTGTCCTTGCCCTGACTCCACCCTCTCCAAAGACAATCATTCTTGTGATTTTTTTCCCACTGTAAATTCATTTTTCCTGTTCTGGAACTTCATATAAAAAGAATTATATGGTATGTGCTCTTTTATCTCTTGCTGCTTTTTCTTAGGGTACCCTTTTTGATGTTCATCCATGGTATTGCATGTAACAATACTTCCACCCCTTTTGTTACTAAAGAATATTCTATTATCATATTATGAATGTGCCATAATTTGTTCATTCCCCTGTTGATAAACAGCTGAGCTGTTTCCAGTTTATGGCTTTTATGAATAAAGTTGCTATGATTGTCTGCCTGTAGGCCTAGATGCAAATCTACATTTTTATGTCTCATAGGTAAATATCTAAGTTTGGAATTGAATCATAGGATGAGTGCATGTTTAGTTTTGTAAGAAACTGCCAGATCTTCTTCTGAATGGGTATTACCATTTTTAATTGCCACACAATGTATGAGGCTTACAGATTTTCAGCCAAAGAATAAAGACACAAATTGTAAACTGCTATAATTATTTTCATCAGAAAGTTTTAAATAATTAGGTTCAGAATATCCCAGCTAATAAATGACTGCTTTGACCACCGTCTAAATGAACAATGATTTTAAATGAAGGGATGATACTTTCATGACTTAAAAACAAAAACAAAAGCCACTCCACTAAAAAAAAAACAACACAGGAATAAAAGGGAATATCCTCAACCTGATAAAGGCCATCTATAAAAACTCATAGCCAACAGCATGCTTAATGTTGAAAAACTGAATGCTTTTCTCTAACAGCAGGAACAAAACATGAATGTCTACCTCACCGCTTCTCTTCAACGTTGTTCCAGAGGTTCTAGCCTGAGCAATTAGGCAAGAAAAATAAAAGCTATCCAGATTAAAAAGGAAGAACTAAAACTACTTCTATTTGCAGATAATCTTATACAGAGAAAATGCTAAGGAATCCACTAAAATGAGGTGATAAATTTTATGACACCCAGTAGAAATCTGTATTTCCAAGGTTTCCAAAAATTCAATGGCTTTCTTCAAACTGCCTCTTCCTTTATTCTCACATTTCCCCCTCCACATGTGGCAAAAATAAGCCAAAATCCTTTTTTTTTTTAAACAACTTCCTACCTGTTTCCTCCATCCCATCCTTCCCTAAAGTTTTGCTCCTGTAATTATCATCCTTGAACGTACCTGCCAAGACCCTTGGTTCCACTTCTCTGAATCAGGAGGCTCCAGTCTCTTCCTCCTGCACTCCGTTTTAAATCATGCTACTTTCTGCTCGGTAAAGTAGCTCCCTACTCCCTGGTTCTGTGTTTCTGTGTGCTTTGTGGCTAATTTTTAAAACAACTTTATTAAGGTATGATTTACATATAAAATTCACTCATTTTAAGTGAATGTTCAAGAATTTTTAGTAATTTTTTTTTTTTTTTTTAGTAAATTTATTGAGTTGTCCAATCAACACCATTATCCACTTTTGAATATCTGCTGGTATCTCTCCCCTGGTTGGCTTGTAAAGGCTGGCCCACACAAAGTCTACCTGCAAAGTGTATTTTTAGAAGTTAGGCCTGAGGAGTTTGGGATCCTAAATAAAGATGTAAAACCTCCAGACAACACGGCAGGAAAAGATTGATTTTTTTTTTTTTTTTCTGTCCCTCCTCCTTTAAAAAGGAAGTCTTGGTTAATCATTAAGGCAACCGTGATATCTTGAAGGGTTAAGCTGGCCCATAGTCTTCATCTCCATCCAAACAGCTCACTGATTTCCTCTCCTGTCACCCTCTCAGAGAGACTACTCCCCTACTGGGTTGAGACTTTCTTCTCAAAAGAACTTTCTGGCTCAGAGCTGCCCCACCCCAAGACTAGGAACCTCGTTCTGTACTGTAACACCAGCCAAAGTCCCCACATACCCATGCTCCTGATTAAGAAACATTAATTTGCGTCCTTTATTCACCGATCCAAACTCTGGCACCCCTATTGCTCCACAGGGTCTTCTTCTTCCTTTTCTGCCAGCCGAAGACCCTAACCTCCAGACAAATCCCTAGCGTCAGTCCTTCTCTCCACCCAATCCTCACTCTCCCGGTCAGGACTGCGCAGACGCTGGCATCCGAGACCACAAAAGCACAAATGCCAAAGCCAGAAGGAGTTGTCGCACTTGGAGGAAGGCAGTGTGGGCGTGTGAGTGTAAGTTGTCTGTGCTGTGTGTGGAAGAAACCAATAGAGTCCATGCCGGTGTTCACCTGCTAGAAATTCTGATCGCGCCCCCCTAAGAAAACGAGAAGCATCGCCCCGTTGTGCCCTGGAAGACAGTATTCAGGAGGGTGGAGCTCAGAGGGTGCAAGGCCGCACTCTGGACCCGAGCCCATGGGCGCCCCGCCCTGCAACAGTAAGGTGCACCCCCTCCCCGGCGCGGTGGTAGGGCCCGGCCACAACGTCACCCATTGTTTACAAATCAAGCAGAGCCGGTAGGATTTGGGCTACCGCTGCTGCAACGGCACGAGTGCCTGCCGGTCCCCAGCTTCCGCATCTGCCCCAGTCGGGTCCGGGCCCCGGCTTCGGCCTCAGCACCGCACTCGGCTCTGCGGTGGTCCACAGAGCTGCCAGCGACGCCCGCAGAGATCCCGGTGCCTGGGCTGGGGGCCATGCCGTGCCGGAGGGAGGAGGAAGAGGAAGCCGGCGAGGAAGCGGAGGGGGAGGAAGAGAAGAACAGCTTCCTCCTGCTGGATAAATCGATGACGCTGGACGGTTCCAGCGAGGTGGACCGGCTGGTGGCCCAGATCGGCGAGACGCTGCAGCTGGACGCGGCGCAGGACAGCCCTGCCTCCCCGTGCGCGCCCCCTGGGCCAACACTGAGGCCCCTGGCGGCGTTGCGGACGGGCAAGGCCCGGCCCCCAGTTTTGCCACTGCATCTGCCACCCGCGCCGGCAGGGGCGGTGGGCCCAATGCCTCCGGGGGCCCTTCGCTGCGCCCTCGGGGATCGCGGCCGCGTAAGGGGCCGGGCTGCGCCTTACTTTGTGGCCGAGCTCGCCGCCGCAGGCCCCAGTGCCCTGTCCCCACTGTCCCCTCAGTCCAGCCTAGATGGGCCTTCAGGAGAAAAGCGGGGCGCCCCAAAGCAGCTGTCGGGCCCGTGCCGGCGAGGATGGCTGCGGGGCGCCGCCGCCTCCCGGCGCCTGCTGCAGCCACACGGACCCCAGCCGGAAGTCCGCACCGTTGACGACGATCCGCACCGGCTCCTGCAGCAGCTGGTGCTCTCAGGAAACCTCATCAAGGAGGCCGTGCGGCGGCTGCATTCGCGACGGCTGCAGCTACACGCCAAGCTCCCCCAACGCCGGCTCCTGAGGCCTCTGACGGCCGCAGGGCACAAGCCCCCTTCGCCCGGCAGCCCCCGCCCGGCCTGCAGCAACCCTGGCTCGACAGGAAGGAGGGCACAGCTCAGAACTGGCGACTGCGTTCTTGTGCCTGGCAGCTAATACCACTGCGCTCGGCTTCGCCAGAGGACACGAGTCCCCTGAGGGCTGCATCGTTACTCAGACTGGTGAACTCACGCTTCTGAATCGGGAAAATAAGCTAATGAACACGATGAATCGAAAAATTGCGACTGTTTTAGCGGGAAACTGAGGTCAAGGGCCCTGATGTTGAAAAACCGGATTCGGCTGGCCCTATTTAAGGCCCATTACAGAGCGCACCCCAAGCTCACAGTCAGTAGGACGCCTTATTTGGCGTACATTTCCATGCAGGCGCCCCGGGCCCCCCAGCCCTGCGACCATGTGGCCATAGTTCATGCCTCTCTGGATCGCCACACTCCCTAGGGACAAGGATGATCCCAGTTACTTGTTTTACCTTTTCAGGGTTGGTTCTGCTTCACTTTGGGGGAAGGAGAACATGAGTAGGCGATCATTTCAGGGCGTACCTCAAACTGCCAGACTTGAAACTTTACACTTTTAAGAAGCCCATTTTGTGTCTTTTAGGGTGCTGATTCTTAAAACACGGTACCATGAAAATACCTTTTTTTTCTGTCCCCGCTTTGCCACTGGCTACGGTTCCCCCAAATGAAGGGGAAAGCCACGGTGCACCCAGGGTGGGGAAGGGGGGTGGGTGGTGAACCGCTGGAGTCTCCTGAGGACAAGCGCATCGCCACCACCGCGGGTATAGGAGGTGGGGACTTGCTGGGCGCAGGCGTCTCCGCGGGCAGCCACATCGCGACTTTCATGGAAGCAATCCAGAGTCGTGGTCTCGGGTCCCTCCTCTCCCCATTAGCTCTGCTGTTTTACTTCCAGAGGTGGTGCTGGTGCTCCTAGGGTTCTGTGGAGGCTGGGGAGATGCCATGTGACGGGCACTCGTGGGACACCCAGCCTAACGCAGCAGCTTATAATGGGCCCTCCAGGGCCATTCGCAATAACAGCTGCAATTCCCTGGGTAGATGAAGTTGATTTCCTCCCTCTGCCCCTCCCCCAGCCATGCCAGCTCGCCTTTGTAAGTGAAGGAAACCGAGTAGAAAATGTAACCCTCCAAATGGAGAAGCTGCAGGCTTTGCCATTGTCAACCGCGGCGAAGTGTTTGTAACATACTGTTCACTCTCTCTGAGGGATTTAAGACCGTTTAATTGGTGGTTTAGTTTTATACGATTCAATGGCTTGTTCATCTTCCAGATGTGGCTATTGACATATCTACACTTCGTACCGGAGTGTCTGGAACTGTGGCTATCCTGATTATAGGATTTTAACTTAACTGAAATATCTGTTTTTAATAAATGTGTTGCGTTTCTTGTTTGGTTTTCGTTTATACTTGCTATGGGTGGAAAGGAGGCACAGTACACATTTCTCTGATCTCCATAAAAATGAAAACACTTGAAATCTTTGTCTGCCCGGCTTGTGGATGGTAATTAGAGTGCCTTTGTGTCTGAGCAGCTCACTAGACCCAGGGTCTGTACGCATTGGTGCTGGGATGAGATTAAATGAAAGTAAGGTCAGGCTTTGGACCAATCTCTTTCACCAAAACCCTAGAGCCTTTGGATTACTGGTCAGTGATGGAGATGTTCTATGGAGCTGCTTCTGACTGTTTTAGCAAAGAACATCCCATCAGTCACTGCAGACAGGGAGGTTATCTTTTTCTCTTTCTATTACGGTCATTCTTATGTGCACTTGTCCCAGAAGGTGGCCCTAAGGCTGAGCAGCTCTTGATTAGGGGTTGCTGAAAGTGCAAGCCTGTGGTGGGAAAGCTGGCTGGGAGTGTATCAAAGGATTGCTCTTTCTGCCCTGGCATGTTTGCTGCCCTTCTCTCCTTAAGAAGCAACAAAACAGCCCATCTCTGTCCCTTCAGTTCTGAGTTACTTCAGTCTGTTTCCTAACGGAAGGAGCCAGGCTAGGAACATGGTGTTCATTCAGGTTCAAGTTCACTTAATAAATAAGGACCTTGCCCTGGGTGGTGTGACTCGGTGGATTGAGCACCGACTTGCAACCCAAAAGGTTGCAAGCTTGATTCCCAGTCAGGGCACCTGCCTGGGTTACAGGACCTCTCTCACACCAATGTTTCTCTCTCTCCCTTCCTCTCTCTCTAAAAATAAATAAAATCTTTTTTTTTTTTTTTTAATGGTTAGCTTGGACAAATTGCTCAACTGTGAACTTCCATTTCCTCACCTGTACAACAGATAAGAAGTGAGATGAAAAAAAGGGTGTGTGATGACTGGCACTGGAGATACACAGTCTTTAGTCCCTACCCCTTCTTTCCCAGGACACTCCTAAGTGGCTAAGTGAGCCTCTGTTTCTCATGAAACAAAGGCATGCCGTGATTCCAAAAGTACTTTCTGGATGGATTAGAGTCCTTTCTAACTCCTTTTTGCACTCAATGCCTGTTGTCTATACCTCCTCATTCTCTCAAATACACAGACCCTGAGGGTCTCAGAAGTACTACCAGAACACACCATGCCAGCCATTTTCCACCACTTGCCCAGAAAAGGTTGTCTAGGTGAACTCAGTCCAGTGCCACCCAGCAAGGGAAGGGGGATTATGGAGACTCTAAAACAGAGTAAGGGGCCATCCAATAGCACAGTGGTCTGTCACCTCTGGATACTGACCAGCAGGGGAAAGTGTGCTAACTTGTCCTTAGCTTGGGTACGGGATCTCCTGGAGGTTAGTGGGTTAAGAGCAATCCAAGTTCAAAACTGATCACCATTTGATACCACTGCACCAAATGAGCTGACTTCTTTTTTATTAAAAAAAGAAGAAGAAGAAGAAAAAGAAAATTGTTTTTTAAAGAGGGGAAGGAAGGGAGAGAAATATCAATCAGTTGCCTCTCACACACCCCCAACTTGGGAAATGGCTTGCAACCCAGGCATGTGCTCTAACTGGGAATCAAACCAGCAACCTTTTGGTTCACAGGCTGGTGGTCAATCCCACTGAGCCACACCAAGCCAGGGTTGTGTGGACTTCTTGTAATCATTGGTTAAATCTACACTAAACCATAGGGCTCACACAGTACAACCCCCTCATTACAAAAGGAAGACTGGAAACTAATGCCTATTATCAGACATTTTATTTTTATTTTTTAGATTTTATTCAATATTTTTATTTTTAGAAGATTTTATTTGTTATTTTCATAGAGTGGGGAAGAGAGAGAGGCAGAGAAGGAGAGAAACATCAGTCTATGGTTGCCTTTCACCTGCCTCCAGCTACGGACCTTGCTGGAGACCTGGCTTGCAACCTATATTTGTATTTTTTATTGATCTGAGATAGAAACATTAATTTGTTGTTACACTTGTTTATGCATTTATTGGTTGATTCTTGTATAGGTCCTTACCAGGGATAGAACCCGAAACCTTGGCATATCAGGATGACACTCAAGCCAACTGAGCTACCAGCCAGGGCATCAAGCATTTTAAATGCATTGTAACCCCTATAACTGTCCACCTTTTATAAAGTCTTACATCTCTGGCTGGTGATTCAGTGAATAGGTACCGAACTGCGAACCCAAAGGCCGCTGATTCAGTTCTCAATCAGGGCACATAACCAGGTTGCAAGCCAGGTCTCCAGCCAGGTCTGTAGCTGGAGGCAGGTGAAAAGCAACCACACGTTGATGTTTCTCTCCCTTTCTTCTTCCCTCCCTGCCCTTCTCTTTAAAAAAAAAAAAAAGTCCTACGAGGTCTAATTAATCATAAAATTCTGGGGGTTTTTGAAAACAGGTTTACATAATTGATTGTTCAAAATTATTAGACCATTATGTAAATGGAAAAATTCAGGGATGATCAACCAAAGTCATTTTTGAAGTCATTTCAGAGTATAGAACCCAGGCCTCTTTCCAGGTGCTTGATGCCAACATACATAGTTCAATATTGTTTACTACACAACTCCACACATACACTACAATATGAACACCCCTGCTGCAGTTATCCAACATGGTGGCCCTGCCATTAGAACTCTGGAAAACCATGCTCTAGGCCCCTAGGCTGAGCTAGGGAAAGCTTTGACCATTTTTCTTACAGAATGTTCAGCATCCTATGAAGACATTGGCCACAGAAAATGGCCTGGGTAAGAAAAGAAGCCAAAACTATACACTCAATGAAAACATTACAAAATAAGCATAGAAATAGGCAAATAACAAGCGATTTAAACAAAAGAATGCCGCACTTCACAGAACTCCAGAGTCTGCCACTAAAGGATTTTATTCCAAATTACACTACTTGGGTCCAATTTTCACCCTCTTGCTCTCCCCTTTTCCAGCTCAGAAGCAGAAACATGGATGGAGTAAAGATCAGACACCACTTTCCTATCCAGCAAGGTCTGTGTTGAACCCTGTGATCCCCTTCTTCCAATCAGGAGAGAGTTACCCTGGCAACCAAATTACTAACTCACTCAATGAGCTCCCCCCTTCTCCCACCAATGCTCAGTAATCACATAGTGTAGCCCTGAGAGAGCTCAGCCTTCGTTGGTCTAGTGCTACCGCCTCATTTAGAAATGGAGCCCCGGAGACGTTTCCATGGGGACATGCACTCCACTTGTACACCATGAAAGCTGATGCAGCCGAAGGGGCAAAACCTCTTGGATGCAGCAGTGCTGCCTCCTGGGTTTCCATCCATAACTGAAGGGAGAACAAGTGACCTGCCCATAACAGTGTTTCCCAGGAGGCACAACAGATAAGAGTGTGGGCTCTGCAGGCAGCCCTCCATTGCTAGCCATGTGATTTGGCACAGGGTCCTTCACCTTCAATAATCTCAATGAACCCATCTGCAAAACAGAGGATAAGAATAGAGCCTGTCTTGAAGAATTGGGTGAAGACTGAGTTAGAGAACATATGGAAAGCAAATAACAAACACTCAAATAATAAAACATGATTTCTGGAAGCTATGGCACGAAGGCCAATCAATACTTCAAGTCCTGCCTCTTAATGAATTCTTCACTCTGTTTCCTCTGAAGATCAGAGCACTTTCTTGAGCAAACACCTGTCATATAGGTAAGCATGCAGGCTAGTGCACAGGAAGAGATTAATCAGTCTAGAAGAGATTTTATCAAAAAACGGTACTGGCTGGTGTGGCTCAGTGGATTGAGTGCCAGCCTGCCAACCAAAGGGTCCCCAGTTCAATTCCCAGTCAGGGCTCATGCCCAGATTGTGGTCCAGGTCCCCAGTTGGGGGTGTGAGAGAGGCAACCACACATAGATGTTTCTCTCCCTCTCTCTTCCTCCCTTCCCCTATTTCTAAAATTAAATCAATAAAATCTTAAGAAAAGATCAAAAGAGGGAAGGGAAGGGCATAAATGCTACACTATTTGGGTCCAATTTTTACCCTCTTGCTCTCCCCTTTTCCAGCTCAGAAGCAGAAACATGGAGCAAAGGGAAAGGAAGGGAAGGATGGAGTTCCCCTTTAAGCCAACCTTGAAAGCAGCTCAGGATTAGAACTGGTAGAGGAGAGGCAGCAGTAATATACAAAGGAGAGGGTGTACAGTGAGGACAGCCTTGGGGCCATAGCTCTTAACTCTCGTATTTCTTAGAAACCCATCCCTTTCTAATTCGGACTCAGTGCTCTCCTGCAGTTCTGTGTGCCTGCGCTGTCCACTCCCCTCTGTAATTCGTACTGAGAAAATTATGCAATTTCTTCACAGGAAGGGATCTTCACATTTATTATGTTCTCACTCTTCATTTTATTTACTGTCATTCTAGGTTTATCTCAAGAGCTCATATGTGTCTTCTTTTCCCAAAGAGGTTATATATTCTTTGATAGCAGAGGAATGACAAGATGAAGAGGATGTTTTAGGCAGATTATCAGGTAACAGAGCTTGGGGGATGGATGGAGGTTGAGGGTGAACATTTATGGTCAGCTAGATCAGTTTAATGTCTGTTAAAACATCCAGGCACCAGGTGATAAGGGCCTGGGTGGGAAGAAAGAAGAAAAGACAAGATGATAGGCGTTCTGAAAAGAAAACTATAGGCTTCAGTTTAGTACAAAATGCTGGCTCTGGAGCTAACTGCCTGGGTCACGATCCTGGCTCTCTCCTTCAAAGCTCCTTCCTGTGACCTTGGCCAGGTCACTTCATCTGTCCACCTTTACAACGTCCTCATCCACAAAGTTCGATAATAAACTCCCTGCCTCATAGGGCTGTGAGGATTCATTGAGCAAATTCTAGTAAAAATGCTCAGGATACTGCCTGAAACAGCTGCATTTAGTAACAACATCTGGGTATTGGCATCTTGTACATATTTGCAGAGCAAACAAATGGGGCAATTTAAATAGGCCTGTGAAAGCTAAGGGTATGGGTGCTTGGGACAGAGATGATGACGGTGCCTAGAAGTTCAAAGGAGGTGGACAAGGAGAAACAACTGCTGAGAAGGGCCAAAGGAAGGATCTGATCAACCAGGAGGGACCTGTGCTTGTCTGACTGTGGATGAGAAACTGGAGGGAAGATGCTATAAAGGACACTGGGCTTCAAAAGGAAGCTGGGTTCAGAGGGATTGTAGGGGTAGGTGTGCACAGAACAGCATCTTATGTCACAAACTGTCATACCACAGCAAGACCTGGAACCTTGGTGGTTGGCTATTGAAACAACCTTGCAGCACCAACCCTTCATGCCCGCAATGGCTGTGTTTCTGTTGATATTGTGTGAAGGAATCCTTCTTCTCTGTACCTTACACTACAATAGAATAAAACCAAAATCTGATGACCAAGGAATGTTTAAAATATTTCCCCTTATCAACTAATTGACTCATAGGAGGAAAATTCACAACCCCCAACTGATAAACTATTCAGGCAGTTTATCTGACTTATTGATTTGGGTGGCTTAAAAAAGTCACAAGCTCATTATCTCATCTTGTTACCTTTGCCCTGCCTTTTGCCCATGTCTTTTTTTACTGTCTAAACCAGATCCCATAGCCTCTAATGGGGTGAAAACTGGTTTCCTACGTTTCCCTGAAAATCTCCCCCAGACCTAGGCGTCATCATCACCTTTCTGCAGACACACCATAAATTGTGCTTTTCTTTCTTTTTAAAAAATATATTAGTTGCTTATTTTTAGAGAGAGGGGGAGGGAGAAAGACAGAGAGAAACATCATGTGTAGCTGCCTAGCACATACCCCCAACTGTAGGACCTGACCTACAACCCAGGCATGTGCCCTGACTGGGAATTGAACCTGCAACCCTTTGGTTCACAGGCTGGTGCTCAATCCACTGAGCCACACCAGCCACAGCCATACATTGTACTTTTCTTCAGGTGGGTTAAGAAGGAGAAGAACTCAGGGTACAGATGTTCAAAACACACCATTTAATGGTGCTGGTAAAGGGAATTTTGAATAACTTTAGTGTTCAAAAAAAAAGACAGTGAAAGCCACTGAGCAAGATCTGACTGTAAATACCTTGGGCCTGGCCATCAAGGACGTACAAAGAGATAATATAGACAGATATAGCTGTGTTTGTGGCCGTGCGTGTGTCTATACACTCATCTACACATGATCCTTCAATTCACCTTTCGGCTCCCCTTGGTTTCTCTTGTTTCTGCTCTTTCTGTCTGATCCTTTCATTTACTCTTCTTCCTCCCACCTAGAACGAGTGAGCTAGTTTTTGTAAAGTACTTAGACCAGAGCCTGGCACAATGTAAGTACTCTGTACATTAGCCATTGTTATTATTATGTCCCAACTGACAGCATCTCCCAGGCTCAATCAACCCCTCTTAGCTTTTTGGCTCTAAATGCCAAATCTTTCATTTTTAACCCTGATCTCTCTCCAGCTTCTAGTCATTTATGAGGCTGCAGGCTTGTCCCTGTAACTTCCCACATGAAACTCCTAATCACCCCTACCATGCCTCTGCCGCATACATACGCTTGACACAAGCAGTGTCTCCTTACCACCACCCTATTGCTTTGGTCCTTCTGGGATCAAGACTTGCAGATGTTACCTGGGGGAGACCCAGGCCTCAGCCTCCAGAAGATGGAGTTGTCTCAACTCTGCCCCACACCCATGCCCTAGTTCTGTGCCTATCTGCTCCAAGGAGTTAGAGATAGCCCAGCCCCAATCATTCCTGGGCCAAGTGCTAGAAATATACGATCGCAAGCTGCAACACCTTGGAAAGGACCATTGCCTCTTTGACACAGAAATACTTCCCTAAGGCCAAGCCCAGGACTAGGCTCCCTCTAGCCTTTGCAAATGGCTGATGAGTACCAGGGGCTAGGATAGAGAAAGAAAGGTGTATGTAGATTTAGCAGGGTAGCAAAAAAGATCACCTTAAGATCCATGAGTTTAGATCCTGCTCTACCACCAATATTTCCTACCTCTTCCCTTTGAAAAGCAACATCTTGTGAAAAGGTGCCTGCCCCACCTTGTCTGCAGCCACCATTCTAAGTTAATTCCTGGGTGCTGTTCTGGCCATCCTGCTGATGCACAGGACATCCCCTTTGGGTGACACCTTACCCATGCCCTCTTATAGATCTTGAGAGCCTAAAAGAAGCAGCTCTACGCCATTTGTTACCTGTGCTTCTCTTAAGCAGCTCCTGTTACCTTATCTGAAGGTTTTGGCCTCAAACCTGCTTATGGATCCTTCCAGGATGTGTGAAACCCTGCCTCATTCCAGTTCCCCAGCCCCTTCCACACACATGCCTGGAATACAGGAAAAGTTTGAGAATGATGATGCTATTGTGTAGAAGTATTTAGTGGATCAAGGTTTGTGGGATACTCTTAGTAACTTTAATAAATCCAACACGGGAGAAAATGGTGTCAAGAAAGTCTCATGTAGGTGGTACCGTATAACTTGAAGATCTGGTTCTAGGGAAGGAGATCCTAAAGCAATACTGCCTGGGTTCAAATCCTAGCCTTACCACTTAAAAGATAGTAGCTTCAGGCAAATTACTTAATTTCCTGGGCCTCAGTGTCCTCATTTAGAAAATGGACAATACATGCAGTGCTCCCTTCCAGAAGTACGCCCATGCCTTTCTTCCCCCACAGGCATGCGTCTCCTCAACTCCACGGGTCCCCAGGAGACCTGTAACCAGAGAAGCAATGGGCAGCCTCTGCTCATGCCCAGCTAACCCCCTGAACCTGTCCCTGAAGTCCCCTTTTCTCTGACTTTCTAGTGAGCCAGAAAAAGCCCCCTCTAGGTTCTCTCCTGTTACTTCTTCTATCCTAAGCCCGTCCTTGTTTCACTGTCCCCCTCTTTAAGAAATATACTCTCCAGCCCTGGCTGGTAGCACAGTGGATAAGGCGCCGGCCTGCGAACCCAAAGGTCGCAGGTTCGATTCCCCTGCCAGGGCACATAACAAGGTTGCATAACAGGTCTCCAGTCAGGTCTGTGGCTGGAGGCAGGTGAAAAGCAACCATACATTGATATCTCTCTCCCTCTCTGCCTCTTTCTTCCCCTCTTTCTAAAAATAATTAAATAAAATATTAAAAAAAAAAAAAGAAATATACTCTCCAGTACCCTGGCTGGGTAGCTCAGTTGGTTAGAGGGTCATCCTGACACACCAAGGTTGCTGGTTCAATCCCAGGCCAGGGCACAAACAAGAATCAACCAACGGATGCATAAATAAGTGGAACAGATTGATGTTTCTCTCTCCCTTCCTCTCTCTCTCTCTACAATCAATTTAAACAAATAAGTACTCTAAAAAAATCAAAGAAAAAAAGAAAATAGTGCCTACCTCATGGCAAAGTCATGACATAATGAGATGATCTAGTAATTTAAAGCAACCAGAACAGTACCTGGTACACATGTCCTCAGTAAGGGCTATGCCCCTAGTATTTTGAAAGCAGAGACTGTTTGTAAGGCGCGTGGAAGTGGCCTTCTGGAAGTTTAGGGAAAATGACTTAAAAGGCACAGAAGCAAAAGAGGAAGTGACAGCGTGTGCTCATTGTGGAAGAAAAGGGGCAGCTGAAGTGTTAGAGCAAATGGGGCACCTTTAGGAAGCATATATGGAGCCCCTGGAGGAGAAAGGGCCATTAGTAGTTTCAAGAATTAGCAGCTAGCCCTGACTTGTGGCGCAGTGGATTGAATGCCAGCCTGCAAAACAAAGGGTCACTGGTTCGATTCCCAGTCAGGGCACATGCCTGGGCTACAGACCAGGTCCCCAGCTGGGGGTGTATGAGAGGCAACCACACATTGAGGTTTCTCTCCCTCTCTTTCTCCCTCCCTCCCCGCTCTCTAAAAATAAATAAACTTAAAAAAATAATAAAGCATGCAGCAAGAAAAAAAGAATGAGCAGCTTTGCCCTGGCTAGTGTGGCTCAGTGGTTGGCCATCAGTTTGCAAACAAAGGGTTGCTGGTTCCATTTCCAGGCAGGGTACAAACCTAGGTTGCCAGCCAGGTCCCTGGTTGGGGATATGTGAGAGGCAACCAGTTGATGTTTCTCTCCCTCTCTTCCTCCATCCCTTCCTTTGTCTCAAAATAAATGTGTGTGTGTGTGTGTGTTTTAAGAATTAGCAGCTACCACTTTGGAGGCACTTAAGTATCCCAGACACCTTAGGTCTTCATGTGACCCTCCAAGCTACCTTATTACCGTATTGTTTTATAATTGAGAAAAGGGAAACGCAGAGAGAGCAGTGACTTGCCCCATATGACATAGCTGGGGAACGGCAGGGCTGACTCAGAGTCACTGAGCGCTAGCCTTCCCCTGCAGCTCCAGCATGGGAGGGTGCCGGGCAGGAGAGGTCCCTTGGGGGCTGGTTAGCTGGGCTGTGCCAAGAAAAGCTTCCTTAAAAAGGGCAAGGGAGCAAGTAGGAAGGGCTGGAGAAGACGGGGCTGAGGGAAGGAGAACAAGGAGGTGCTGCTTTAATCTAACCCCCTGCCTACAAAACCCAGTCATTTTCCTACCAAATAAATCCATTGCTATAAAACCATTTTCCTTTCCCTAGGCCACTGCCCACAAGTGGGTCAGTCTCAGAGGGAAACAGGATGGCTTTGCCTGTGCCCTTCCCATTCTTTACACAAAAACATTCCGTTGAAAACACTCCCTCAACCTCTCCTTGGCCTCTGCCCTCCAGCCTAGGAAGTGTTTCTGGAACATGTTCTCCTTCCACGAAGGGGGTGGAAGCCCACCTACTTTCCCAATCTTGTGGACCACCAATCCAGAAGCAGTGAAGTCCTGCAGGGCTACCAGTGCTGAGCCCGGGTTTCCCCCAGTGCATTTTTCATTATTAAATGTATCCCCAAGTTCTTTCCTTTCCCCCACCTCCCACCAAAAAGCCAAACCATGCTCCAAAACAAAACAAAAAATTTATTCAGCAGACATTTTCATTAAGAAATCCTATAAATCAGGACCACCACAATTTCAGACACTCCGGTGCGAAGTGTACGTCAATAGCTACATCTGGAGGATGAACAAGCCATTGAATCTTTTTTTAAAAAATGGGTTTAGCTACCTTAAAGTTGGGGGGGGGGCACCTTACTTAAAATACCATCAAGTTTCACAAGGGTAAAGCCAGCGGCTTCTCCTCTTGGAGAGTCACATTTTAAAAATGGTTTCAGTCACTTACAAAGAAGAGTTGGTGGCAGGAGGAAGCTGCGGGGTGGGGACCATGGAGGCTCAGGTCCATGGGTCCACAGAGGCCCAGAACAGAGCAGAAAAACAGCCAGGGTCTCACCCTCCCCGGCAGACCCCAGAGCGGGTGGATTAATAAAGGCAGAACAGGGGGACTGGAAAGAGACTCAAGAGACTGTTTATGACTGTTTCTGAGAAAGCAGTGGCATGGCCAAGAGTGGCCTCATGGGAGGAGGAGGAGGAGTTCTGGAAAGAGGAAAGCACAGAAAAAAACAACAAATAACTCTCCCCATAAGTCCCTCTCTGCCTGTGTCTCTTCCCGAGACTCCCAAAAGGTAGGAAAGCACAGACTGGACTCTTCTTGGAGCAAGAAAAAGAAAGGACATGGGGGTGAATTAGCTCTCCCAGGAACCCCACAGCCTTCCACATACAGCAAACTGTGACCTTGGACCACAGGTGGCAAGGTCAAGTCATTTAACAGCCCAAATTCAATGCTGATTCCACTCATCTTCAAAATTCTCCACCTCCTTCCCACCCCCTAACTGACTTCACGTCTCCCACCTCGACCAGTTAGGTGGGAGGATGGGGGCGATGCCAACTACCACCACCAAGGTTTTACACTCCTCTTCCTTCCGGAATTTCTTTGCACAGCAATTGTAGCACCATTTTCACTAAAGTCCTCCACCGGAAAATAAAGAAAATGTACGCGTGTCATTAAGTGTTCAAGTATTGTTCTAAAGCCCTCACGATTCCCGCCCCCTTGGGGCCCTATCTTTAAACAATCCAAGCACACGACACCCCCAAGGGTTAAGTCAATAAAAGTAGCTGCCATAGTTCTCCCAGTTCATCCCAGGTCCTTGGCCCCAAGGTGGCCGGGGCAGTTCTCACAGACGTGTCCTGGCCCGTGCATTTCTCCCTTCAAGTTTTCCCCGACCGCCGCGCTGGGGCCGGTAACTTGTCGGCGGGAGATCTCCCCCAACACGCCTCCCTGCTGCCCAGGCGGTCGCTCCCAGAACGGTGGCGGCGGCTTCAGCTCAGGGTCAGGGCCAGACCACCGTGGGTCTGTGCAGCGAGCGGCCTCCTCTTCCTCCTTCAGAGGCCCTGGGTCAGTGCAGGGCGCCTGAGGGCTGCAGGGTGACGGGGTCCGGTCCGCTGAGGCCGCCCCCGGTCCCGGAGGCGCTGGCCGGGCCTGTGGCTGCCACCGCGGCGACAGCTCGCTGGAGCCTCCGCACGGCCTCCTTAATGAGGTTTCCCGAGAGCACGAGCTGCTGCAGGAGCAGATGCGGGTCGTCGTCGTCGTCGTCGTGGGCGCGCGCCCCGGCTGGGGGCCATCGCCGCTGCTGCAGGCGGCGGGAGGCGACTGCGCCCCGCAGCCATCCTCGCCGGCACGGCCCGGGCAGGGCGCTGTGACCTGCGGCGAGCTCGGCTACAAAGTAAGGCGCAGCCCGGCCTCTCACGCGTCCGCGGTCCGCGAGGGCGCAGCGAAGGGCTCCCGGGGGCGCTGGGCCCACGGCCTCGGCCGGCTCCGGAGGCAGAAGCAGCGGCAGAACCGGGGGCCCGGCCTTGTCCGCCCGCACCGACGCAGGGGGCCGCAGCGGCGGCCCGGGGGGCGCACAGGGGGAGGCAGGGCTGTCCTGCGCCGCGTCCAGCTGCAGCGTCTCGCCGATCTGCGCCACCAGCCGGTCCACCTCACCGGAGCGGTCCAGCGTCACCGACTGCTCCAGCAGGAGGAAACTGTCTTCCTCTTCCTCTTCCTCTCCCTCCGCTTCCTCGCCAGCTTCCTCTTCCTCTTCCCTCCGGCACGGCATGGCCCCCAGCCCGGGAATCCTGAGCTCGGCGGGCGGCCCTGGCGGCTCGGCGGGCTGCGACGGAGCCGGGTGCGGCGCTGAGGCCAAAGCCGGGGCCAGGGCTGGGGCTGGGGCCCCGACAGACGAAAAAGCCCGGGACCGGCTGGCACTAGCGCCGAGCGTAGCAGCAGCAATAGCCGGAATCCTACCGGCTCGGGTTGATTTGTAAACAATGAGTGACGTGGTGGCCGGGCCCTACCACCGCGCCGAGGTGGGAGGAGACGCGCAAGACGGTACCGGTAGCGGACCGCTGCGGGCAGCGCAAGGCCGTGGCTGGAGGCTTCTCTCGTCTGCGCTCGGCATCCGCCTGTAAGAGGACCCTGGGTATGGGGAGACCTTCGTGGGTCCCCCGGCGGATGAGCCACACACAAAAATGGAGACTCTGAGGCGATCTGGGTTGGTTTCTGCCACTCGCAGACACACCCACTCACACGCCTAACCCCTCCTCCTCCTCCTCGGACACCTCTCCCTCCCCACGTGTCATCAACACTTGAGACCGCCTCGCTCCTCCTCCGAGCACCGGCCTTCAGCCAGACCCAGGGGTGGTGGGGGAGGGGCAGCCCCCTCCGACTTCCGAGAGGTGGGGGCGGGGAAAGGGGAGAGAATTGGGGCTACTGAGGAACCCTCGCTAACGGGGGCGGAATCGATCTGAAGCGAGGATTCTGAGCAGGTCCCTTACGCCCAGTCTTAGAGCACTTTGTGAGAAGGACGCGCCACCGCATGGCTAAAGAAGACTTGACTTTGTTCATTAAAAAAAGAAAAAGATTCAAATGGAAATATAGGGCGATGAAAAACAATTTCTCATAATCATGGAGCTCAAACGTGATTCACGTTAAAGCATTTTTTTCTCCCTAGTTTTTTCTATTCAAGTCTTATACAACAGCCACATACGCAGTGTTGTACGCTTTTCCATTTGGTATTACACCATAAACGGTGTTCTGGTTATTGCGTACACTTTGAGGACATAAATGATTACGTAAGTTTCCACCTAGTGGCTGTACCATAAAATATTAAACAATTCCTTTATCGTTAACCGTTTACCTAATTTCACCGTCGTAATTAAGTTTGTGATGGACGATTTTGCGTGTAAAACTTTCCACGTTGATGACTCTTCTAAGAACATATTTTCCAGAATGGAATTTTAGGTCAAGGGATATGGATAGTTTAAGGTTTCTGATAAATGTGCCAAATTGCCTTCCAGTTGGGTAAATTTCCCGTCATAAATGTGGGAACACACATTACTCATGGCACCTTCACTAGTATTTGAGTATTATTGTTAAAAACTTTTTTTTTGCTGGTTTCATAGATGAAACTGATATCTTCTTTTAGTTTTTAATCTCTTAAATTTTTTTTTACTTTTATTTATTTATTTTTGGAGGGAAGAGAGGGAATAAAACATCAATGTGTGGTTGCTTCTCTCACACCCTCAACCCCAGACCTAGCCCAAAACTCAGGTATGTGCCCTGACCAGGATCAAACAGGAAACTTCAGTTCAAAACGCTCAGTCTACTGAGCCACGCCAGCCAGGGCTCAGTTTTTATTTCTTCGATTTTACTTAGGTACGGAAGTTTTTGAAATGTTAACTGTATTTCCCTCTTTTGTGAATTGTTCCCTATTAGTTTTTTCTGTCGAGTTTTTCTTATTTACATGACTCCTTTACATCCCAGGACTTAACTCTTTTCTTTCATATTTTGGTATGAGAATTTCAGGGGTTTTATTTATTTATTTATTTATTTTTATGTTGTTGTTATTGATCCTGTACCAGTTGTTTTTCACTAACACTTAACAAACTTTGATGCAGTCAAATCTATAAAAATCCCTGCCTTTGTGACTAACACAGTGCTAAATTTCAAGTCTTCTTGCTTCCAGGAATGTATTAGTTCATTTTTTTTTAAGATTTTTTTTCTAATGCCTTGATTTTCTTCAAATCCATTTGATTAATTTTGCTCTTGGGTGCAGGGAGAGGATATAAACATCCCCCCCCGCCCCCACACACACACACACAGAGCTTGCCACTCAGGGCCGTATTTTTCATTAGGACAGAGGTGCGTTGGCAGCACGAGCAAGCTCTGTGGTGGTGAGCTCCCAGTTGTTGTTAAACTGACGACTGTGAGGGCTGGGTGGGGCTGGGAATATTTTGATCCATCTGTGACGTGGAGTCAAAAGAACCCTGAACAGGCCCTGGCTGGTAGTACAGTGGATAAGGTGCCGGCCTGCGAACCCAAAGGTCGCAGGTTCGATTCCCCAGCCAGGGTACATAACAAGGTTGCAAACCAGGTCTCCAGTCAGGCCTGTGCCTGGAGGCAGGTGAAAAACAACCATACATTGATGTCTCTCTCCCTCTCTGCCTCTCTCCCTTCCCCTCTTTCTAAAAATAATGAAATAAAATATTTAAAAAATTAAAATTAAAATTAAAATTAAAAAAAAAAAAAAAGAAAAAAAAGAACCCTGAACAGATTGTACAAAGACCTAGACTCAAGTCTCATTCCTGCCTCCTCTGGGTTGTGTGGCTCTTGGCAAATCAGTTTACAAGTGTTTTCACTTGTAAAATGGAAAAAATAATCCCTGCCCTGCCTCCCCCTGAGGATTGCTTTCGGGATCAAATGAGATAATGGGAACAGGCTTTGTCAGGCATTACACAAACCTAATGTGGGATTAGGTTCAATGTTTACTAACAGAGGCCTGGCTCAATTCCAGCAATTCCCCCAGGGAAACAGCTAATATAGTAATGACCAATGCCACCCCACCCCCCTCAGCCTACTAAGTAAAACATATCCTAAAGGCATTATCTTCTTGAACTTGAACTTGCTTAGTGCCTTATGTTCAGCCTCAATTCTACCCTGACCTGAGATTGTTTAAGGCCTTCTTGGAGTCAGCCTAGAGACTCCTGAGTCCCAAGGTGTCACCACACCAGTTCTGCAGGTTTTGGTGACAGATTCTTTCCCGACAAGCAGCCTTCCTCCTCCATCTCCTTGGAGGGCTCTTCACATACTTTACTGATGAGGACTGGAAGCCATTCCCCCCAGAGAGAGATTCTCATTTTCATTCTGATGGTGCTTGCTGGAGAATTTCAAGGGGAATGAAAATTAGGGGAGGTCTATGGATTTCAGCAGAATTAAGTGGTATCCCCCCCCCCCCACCCGTAAGATGCTGCTGCTGTAAGTAGAGAAAAGCAGTTTTATGCTCCATTGACTTTAAACATTAATGGGGTTGGCATTATTGTCTCTAACCCAGTATCCCTGGAAGTCGTTTTTGTCTTCTTGTCAGGGTAATTCCCATAGTGTTCTTACTACTGTAGGAAATGGAGCTTTGCAATGGCATTCTTTTAAAAGTCTTCCTTTTGTAATATTGCTGCGTGTGGAGATTGCTATGTAAATATGCCTGGAACTTGGATATTATACTATTCGTTATAGAAATGAATTCATTACAGAAGACCAACTCCATTTTCTGGGGGCACTTCTCTGGAGAGCTCTGAGAGAGGGAAGTGCTGTGTTGGACCAGTAGAGGCAGAGAAATGCCCTGGATTAAGAATCAAACTATGAGATTCTAGAGAGGCTCAGATGCAATTAAAAGTAATGGGAGGGTGTCAGAAAGGGAAGCAATGAGAGCTGTATGCCTGGCATTTTGGCTGTCTCCTTAGAAAGCCACAGAGGGTGTTCAGAATCACTAGTGGAAGAACACAGAATTCAAAGATTTTCTGCATTAGCCCTGGCTGGTTGTGGCTCAATAGACTGAGCTCTGGCCTTCGGAATAGAAAGTTCCTGGTTCGATTCTCAGGGCACGTGCCTGGGTTACAGGTTGGGGGCATGTGGGACCCAACCAAGTCACGTTCCTCTTCCTCCTGTCCCCTCTCTCTAAAAATGAATAAATAAAATCTAAAAACAAAGAAAAAACCCAACTACTATACTGTAATATACTATATATATAATATACTATATTATAGTATATAATATAATAATATACTATAATATTAGTCATAAAAAAGGAATAAAGTACTGATGTGCTACATTATGCTCACTGAAAGCTGCCAGGTTCTAAAAAGTCCTTTATTGTGATTGCTTTGATATGAAATATACAGAATAGGTAACTCCATAGAGACAGGAAGCAGACTGGTGTTTACTTAGGTCTGGAGGCCTGAATGGGGAAGGGTGGCTGCCAATGGATATAAGGTTTTATTTTGGAGTGTTGAAATGTTTTGAAACTTGTCAGAAGTGATACAACATATGCCCTGGCTAGTGTGGCTCAGTGGACTGAGTGCTGGCCTGGGAACCAAAGGGTCACCAGTTCGATTCCCAGCCAGGACACATGGCTGGGTTGTGGTCCAGGTCTCTGGCTGGGGGTGCATGAGAGGCAACCTATTGATATTTCTCTTCCTCACTTTCTCCCTCCCTTACCTTCTCTCTGAAAATAAATAAACACATCTAAAAAAAAAGTGACACAACATTCTTGGTGTATGATGTGCTACTGAATTGTACACTTTAAAATGGCTAATTTATGTTATATGAATTTCACCTCAATAGGAAAAATTCTATGCTGCCTCTGCTACTTGATCTAGTTCTTTCTCTCTTTGTAATTGTGACTGTCATCTACATATTTGCTAATGTGAAGTAATCGTGTCTTCACCATGCTTCCGATGCAGCTCACTGATCTTTTTTAGCTTTGCGGTCAACTGACTCCCTCACTGCCATTCCATGGTTTTCTGGCTGAGGTGGACTAGGTCATTTCCCTCCTTCAACATGGAAGTGAAGGCTGGTCCTGAGGCAGCCAGCGGCCACATGGGCCTAAGGAAGAGCTGCAGTAATCTTTCCCATCCCCAAGTTATCCTCTGGTCACCTGCCCCTCTGTCCTTTGTGCTAAGGATGTAGGTTGGGGACATGGGTACAAAGAATGCATAAAGGGAAAGAAATTCTGTTCTGATTTTCTTTTTTCTTTTTTGAGAGAGAGCTTAATTATTTATTTATTTATTTTAACGTCACTTAATTCAGGAAAATTGGAGACAAACTTTTTTAGTTTTTGTTGTTTTTTATAAGATTTTATTTATTTACTTTTAGAGAGGAGAAGGGAGGGAGAAAGAGAGAGAGAGGCAGCAATGTGCAAGAGATACATTGATCAGTTGTCTCTCACACGCTTCCAACTGGGGACTTGGCAAGCAACCCAGACATGTGCCCCGACTGAGAATAGAACCAGCATCCTTTTAATTCGCATTCAGTCCACTGAGCCACACCATCCAGGTCAGGATTCTTTTAAATAAAATTACTACCTAGATAATCATGATTAAAATTTGCCTTGGAGGAAACTATAGGTTCAGATAACAGATTAGTGGTTCCCAAAGGTTAAGGGAGTAGGGGAGGCTATTGTTACAAAGGGGAACACAGGCAAATTTGGGGGGCAGCGATGGAACTGTTCAGTATCTGATTGTGGCAAAGGTTACACACATCTATACAAAGTCTTAAAGCTCAGAACATACATAGAAGCAACAGAACAAACTGTAAACCCCTCCCCCCCCATATATTGATAATGGTGATGATTACGTAGGTGAACACTTAAATGAACCCTGTGTCAAAACTCAATGAACACATAAAACAACAAAAAGAAAAAAACTCAATGGACACTTAAAATGGATGAATTAGTCCTGGCTGGCAGCACAGTGGATAAGGCGCCAGCCTGCGAACCCAAAGGTCGCAGGTTCGATACCCCAGCCAGGGCACATAACAAGGTTGCAAACCAGGTCTCCAGTCAGGTCTGTGGCTGGAGGCAGGTGAAAAGCAACCATACATTGATGTCTTTCTCCCTCTCTGCCTCTCTCCCCTCCCCTCTTTCTAAAAAAAAAGAAATAAAATCTTTTAAAAAATGGATGAATTAATTATTTGGAAATTATACCTCAATGAAGTTGATTGTTAAAAATTTGCCTTGAAAAAAAAATTTAAAAATAAAATTAAATTTGCCTTGAGACATGAAAGGTACGTGCCCTGTAAGTTCTTTATAAATCACATCATGAGGAAGTAGGAGACATGAGCAGTGGACTGCTGGCTATGTGCCACGGGAGAGAGAGGTCCTGCCAGGGACCCAGCTAGGAGGCTGTAAATCCACTCATTCTATCACCCTGATGGGAGGCTCAAAATTGGAAATTTTAGTTACAGGTAACAGGTAATAAGCTTAGTACTCAATGTATGTAAAAGCCTCTTGTTTAAGGAACTGGACCACTCTAGTAACTGTAAGCAGTTCCACCTTTGTGCCCCAGGAGGACTGCAAGCAATCAAGATGGAATCTGAACCATTATACCCCAGGGTCAGATGAGCATAGCCCAGGACACAAATGAAAGAATGCTGCAGCTTTTATCTCATTAACCTTTTCCCTGAATTCCAAATCCCTTACCTACACCTTTCTTCTCCTTATAAAAAGGGCCCACTTATAATGGAATGTAAAACAGTCTGTTAGAGTGCAAACCTTCTGTCTTCTCAGACCTCCGACCATATGAATAAAGTGCCCATAAAGAGTTAATCCCTGTCTCTGCTTATTGGGTCTGGTAGATAACACTGGCTTTCCTGGTTTCAACCCAGCACACTGAAGGGCACCTGCTGTGTCCCAGGGACTGACTGTCCCTTTTCTGGGACCACAGCACACAATGGAGGCAGTCCTCACAGAGCTTCAGGGTCCCTGGTGGGCAAAAGAATGGCCTCCCTAAGATGTCTGCTGTCTAATTTTTAAGCCTGTGAGTGCTAATGTTACATAGCAAAAGGGACTTTGCAGATGTGATTAAGTTAAAGATATTACAGTGAGAGATGATCCTGGGTTATCCAGGTAGGCTCAGTGTAATCATAAGGGAGGCAGTTATGTCAAAGTCAAAGAAGATGTGATGATGGAAGCAGAGACCAGAGTGCTGTGGCCACTGGCTTTGAAGATGGGAGGGGCCACAAGCCAAGGAATGTAGAGAATCCCTGGATGCTGGAAAAGGCAAGGAAACAGATTCTTCCCTTGAATCTCCAGGAAGGAGCACAGCCCTGCTGACCCACCTTGACTATAACACAGTGAGTCACTTTAAGTCTCTGACCTCCAAAACTGTAAGATACACATTTGTGTTAAGCCACTAAGTTTGTGGTGATATTTTATAGCAGCAATAGGAAATTAACACACAGTTTCATACATGAAAATGTGTAAAAAAGCAATTATTGTATCCTACTTTAAACATGGATTATAAAAGGATTAGTTACCAAGTGTGATGCTTCAAACAAAGAGCAGCAACTCAACCCAGTTATAATGAGTTAGGAAATACTTTTTGTGAAAGTGACAAATTGTTCACAAAAAACCTATTTCATCTTCCTGGGAACACAGCTGGAATGTTTCCCGGTCTCCCTTGCAGTTCAGGCCTGCCAAGTGACTGACTTCTAGCCAGTGAAATGTGAATGGTAATGGCGAATGCTGATCCACAAAAACCTCCTATGATCATTCAGTGCTCTTTCCTATTGTGCCAGTGGGGTGTCAAGGCTCAGGGCAATCTTGCAAGCTGGGTGTGGAAGATGGCAGCCCCACCCCACCCCACCCCCATTGCACAACATCTAGAAACACCAGTACAGTCTTAGAGATCTGAAAACAACTGAGTTGAGCACTGAAAATTTGAGATATTACAGCATCTAGCATAATGCTAATACAGATGGAAAACGGTTAACAGGGAAAAGAGAAGTGGAACCATGGTTGTGGTGGCTCAGTGTATTAAACTCCAGTTTGATCTGTGGTCAGTGCACACTTGAGCACAGATGGGCATGGGGACCTGATTTGCATTTTAAAAGAGCAATTCCAGCCCTGGTTGGTGGCTCAGTGGTTAGGGGCCAGCTTTGAACCCAAAGGTCACTAATTTGATTTCCAGCCAGGGCACATAACCAAGGCTGCAAGCCAGGCCTTCATCCAGGTCCCCAGCTGGAGGCAGGTGAAAGGCAACCATACAATGAAAAAAAAAATAATGATAAATAATAATAAAAATAAAAATAAAAAGAGCAATACTCCAGGGGTACCATGGCCCAGAGAAGTGAACAGAGTGGCCAGCTGCCAATTCGAATTGATGGTGAAGTAGAGTCCTCTTGCAATAGAAGGGGCTTCATACTCTGATGGGGTGCAGCTCCGTACCTTCCTTCCCACAAGCTGGAAGTGGGTTGAGTTATCGCTGGTCCACCTACTTGGTTTGACTGTCCATAACTTCCCCAAGTCTCACAGGCCCTCTGTTTTATGGAATCTTGGTGAGTTTTCCCTAGAAAGGGCAGGTGGCTTCAATTAGGTCATTTTGAGTTTTCCTCCCCAAGTAGTCTTGCTTCTGGTTTCTTGGGGGTGGAAATGGATAGGTGAGTCTGTGAATTTGCAGGCTCAGACGAGTAAATATACTTGAGGCCTTCTCTTTTTCATTTCAGACTCCTGCCCTCAGACACCGGGGATCTCCTTGGAGACAGTGCTGGTCTCAGCCAGAGAACCACTTGACCTCATTTGGGAAAATGTAAACCCCTCCCACCTACCTGCCCATTTGGAAATGCAGATTGAGGACATGGAATACATTTTTATTCCTGTCTATCACCTTAGACATCTCCAACCTTAGATCTAGCAAATTGTCTGTGGCCCATAGCCTCACTGTGTAGTCCTGCCCAACTTTAGAGGGACCACTGGGCGACCTGAGTTCCAGTCCTGGTTCCTCTGGTCCCCAGATGCTAGGAATAGCAGTCCCCATTCTGGGCCTCAGTATTCCCATGTGCAAAGCTGTCCTGGCTCTAAGAAGCTGGGAGAGCAGCTTGACTGTTATATTCAGGCTCATAATTTCTAGCCCTTCCTAATATTCCTCTCATAATTAGGATAGCTAATCCCCAAAACATGACAAAATGACAGGGAGACTTATTCCGTTTCCACCTCTGTAAAATGGACATAATAGAAACCTCTAATTCAGGAGCTGCTGTCGGCAGGGAAAGGTCAGCTTCCCGGCCCACCTACACCAAAGCTTGGCTCTCGCTCCAGGCTCACCACATGCACATGTCTAGGAACCTGTTAGCCTCTGTCTGGGGGCTCACTCTTGTCTCTCTTATACTACATGGTTTTAATTCTCCTTTTCGGCAGTCTTGTTACATATTTGGCTTTTATTTTATAAATTTGTGGCTATAGGACTATGCAACTATGCATTTAAATACAAACTGCTGTCTCTCTCAAAGAACAGTCTCCCAAAATGTTAAATTAGGTAAAAAGCCCTGGCTGGTGGCACAGTGGATACAGTGGGTACAATGCTGGCCTGCGAACCCAAAGGTCACTAGTTCAATTCCCAGCCAGGGCACATAACCAGGGTGCAAGCCAGGTCTCCAGCCAGGTCTGTAGCTGGAGGCAGGTGAAAGGCAACCATACATTGATGTCTCTCTCCCTCTCTGCCTCTCTCCCTTCCCCTCTCTAAAAATAATAAATAAAATCTTTATTTAAAAAATTGGGTAAGAATTTAGGTAATAACACCTAACATTTACTTGTAGTTATTACATGCCATGTACTGAGCCTCCCGCCAGCACCCCACCCACCCACCCACCCACACACACACAGTGAAGTCATCAAGACAGGTCCCTGCTGCCGCTCGCTTCCAACCAGATCACTACCCTTAGGCCCTGAGGATCTGGAAATTTTGGAGTCTTGGTTGTTTAGGAAACAACCTAACCTAAAACTCCTGCTCACTACTTGGGTCTTCAGGGCTCTCCCAACACCGTCCTCTTGTCCAAATCAGGTCCCTTCAGGACATCTGCACCTGGACCTCACCGCATGGTTCTAATCACGCGTTTTATTGATCTGTCCGCTCCTCATAAACTTCATGAAGGCAAAGACCCTGTCTGATTTGCATACTACTGTATCTCCCACACCTCACAAAATGTTTTTTTTTTCTTTTTAAAAGAAATTTTATGTATTTTGCTCAGAATACATGCACAGTGCAAATCGGGGTGGCGGTAAAAAATATGGAAGAAAACGACATAAAGGAAGAAAGGAAAAGACTGGCGGGCTAGACCCATCCTTCTCCTTGAAGGCAAGGAGAAAGCCACGCCCAGCAAGCAGCCCCACCCAACCCTGCCCTACCCTGCTGCCCAGCCCCTTACAGGTCTCAAGAAAGCCAGTCCTGGAACGACTCCACCCTCCTCTCACCAAGCACAAAGAAACCTGTTCTGTAATTGGTTTTAGTGCCTGTTGCAGGGCTGTAGGGGAAAAGAGCCCGCAAAGGGATGAACAGGAAAGGGAACACACTCCGGTGTCCCAATTGCACCGGGTGTTTTGAAATTCATAGCCAAGCCTCTTTGTAACACAACATATGCTGGGGGCCAAGCTGCCAAGAGTGCAGTGACTTGGGCTTGAACCCTGGAGGCCTGGGAGCCACTTTAAGGCACCTGCTTAACTTGACTTTGGGTTCTCAGCTGTCAATTTCATAAAAACCACAATCAGCCCTGGCTGGTGTGGCTCAGGGTACTGAGTGCCGGCCCTCGAACAGAAAGGTCTGCAGTTCAATTCCCAGTCAGGGCACATGCCTGGGTTGCGGGCCAGGTCTCCAGTTAGGGGTGCGTGAAAGGCAACCCACACATTGATGTTTCTCTCCCTCTCTTTCCCGCTCTCTAAAAATAAACAAAATCTTAAAAAAAAAAAACAAAAACCACAATCATGATGTGACAGTCATGGGGATCAAGAGATGTGGCACGTGGCTGTATTTGGTAAGTTGGAGGGCTCTGTTCCTGCCCAGGAGATTCAAATCTGACAGGTGTGGATCGGGTATGACGGGGCTTGTGTGAAGTCCTGAGGGGTCCACGTGGTCGTCCTCATGTGGGCAGGAAAGGATTTTGTTAGAATAAACACTGGATGTCGGTTTTGGTAGCTGATCATTATTTGTTTTGGAGGTGTGCCCCACCTACTTAACAGCAGTTGCTTGAACAAGACCCAGAATGATTAAGGCAGAGAGTTTTAGATAAGTATTATCTCCCGATGATCCAATCAATGTACATGGCTGTGTAAAATTGTTTGGGGAATACTGCACCTCATGTTTATGAGCATATTTACAGCTGAGGGCTGGTCCCAGGTTATTGGCTTGGCACGTACTTCAGGCTCAGTGGCCTCAGACCCAAGATGGATGGCACAGCAACTGTTCTGGTTCAAAGCAAGACTTTCCAAGTGCTTGCAAAACCTGCAGAGGAGTCATAGGGACCATCCATGCTATTCCTGGCACCATTCACATATCCATCTCCCTGTCATCAGTGCCTCAGATCCTCCCTGAAATACTTACCTAAAATCCTATCAGCTTTCTAACTGGTACCTAGGGCTCTACCCTAGGGTGTACATCCCTAGAATCTGGAAATCGAGCTGCCCTCCAGAAGCTAAGCCCCTCAAGTCCACACATGATGGATAAGATAAGTTATCTGTACAAGGTCCCAGGGAACAGGCCATCTCCCTGGTGAAAGCCAGAAAAAGTAGGGCATGGAAATGCAATCCAGGCAGCCCTGCAAGTGAAGGAAGAGCCAAATGCAATCTCAGAAAAGCTTCTCAACAGCAGCACGTGAATGG
Organism: Noctilio leporinus; assembly: GCA_004026585.1. Taxonomy (NCBI): domain Eukaryota; kingdom Metazoa; phylum Chordata; class Mammalia; order Chiroptera; family Noctilionidae; genus Noctilio; species Noctilio leporinus. The sequence continues at coordinate 100,336 of PVIW01003503.1, read as the reverse complement.
CTCCAAAGAATCTAGAAGACACCAGAGAGGATCTGGCCAGTTTTGCAGCACTAACCCGAATAAAGGGGGACCCAGTGGGCAGTTGTGTTCCACCTAGAGCCGTTCTACCTCATGGGCATTTTAAATACACCACTTGTGTGTTTCCCTTTGTCCTACATGTTCACTAAAGCCTCAACTCTTGACTTTCTATGCAGGGGAGGGTAGGTACAGAGCAGTCACCATGACACCAAGTCTTGTGCCCTTGGCGGTTCTGTTTCAGATTACAAATTAATAAATTACCATTTTGACTAAGCCTCCCTGGGACTTGCTTTTTCCCTCTCTGAACATGACCAACTCTGATTTTAGACTTGCAAAGCTGGTATCCAGACCGACTCCAGAATCCAGAATGAATACGTTACCTGAATACATAGTAGCAGGGGACCACACCCTCCACCCACATTCTTACTATCTACCAATAATTGACTGCAGCCTTAAAATCCTGTTCTAGGCCCTTTCATGACCAAGCAATGAGATTCAGAATGGGAGTAAACCTTCTTCTGTCATTGCAGTCATGGCCCTGAATGACTTGGCTAGCTTCTAACAGGTCGGTAAATGTTTCTAATGGCAATAGTTACACTAAGTATGATTTCAGGAAATTGCAAACCAGCTAACACTGCCCCAAATCAAGGTTGTTTTCTGGAGCAGTTATCTATTCATAATGTATACCAAAAATAGAACAAAGAGCAGCCATCATGTCATTTTCTAAATATTGCTTTGCACATGTTCCAGCATCTAGTGATGGCATTCAGCTCCTGTGTACATCAGGGAGTAACACACTTAGGGACTCAAAGATCTTTTGTAAATAATGGACCCAGGTCCACAAGGCAGGTGTTTAAGCCAGGCCATTGAAAACAATGTTTATAAAGTATGGACATTTGTAGGGTAAAAACCTTGTGAGCCAAATGCAAATTCAGAATAAACTTGTATTTTAAATGTTTTTTTTTTTTTGTGTGTGTATATATGTATATATATATATAGACATAAATCCTGTGCATAGAAAAAGAAAATAGGGATGAAATACAGTAGGGTTAACAGAAGAATGGTAGGATTCTAACCCTTGCTTTGACTTTTGTTTTGTCCAAATGTTCTGTGAATCTTTATTACTTTCATGGTGGAATATAGAATACATTCTAATTTTCTAAGTTACCCTTTGAAGAAACATATACAACCAAGAAGAATGAAAACAGAGCCTACATGAGTATCTTAAATAATTTTCTTACGTGTTGCAAACAATACATAAGAAACATGACCAAGCATGCGGACTGAGGCAGGCTTGCAGATATGACAGCCTCTGCCAGGAATGAACTGTGAGGACAGTTACCACCAGGTCTGCTGCCTGGTGCCTGCAGTAGGGCTGGCTTAACCTGAGCCACCTGTGTCCAGGCATGTTGCGAGCAAACTGACTTTGCAAATCCTTAGTGTGACCAAATTCTCCACCAACACAAGGGTTGCTGTTTTGGTGCAGTCAGGTGGGGTATTCTGTCTTCATTTCTGAGCAGTGAAAAGTGAATGCCAGAAAAGAAAGCCTGAAGTCTCCAAGTCTGACATTGCCAAAAACAGGCAAGTTAAAGTGGTAAATCTGGGTCCTGGGGGAGTCCCTCAACCACTGCAATGGAAGGAGCCTTGCGTTGAGCACTCCTGATTACCTGCCCACTTACTGCTGAAATAAGCAGCACTTTCCTAACAGGTGTTTCATACACCTGAAGTCTACGGGGCAGATGAATTCTTGCCTCTGAATTAAGATAACTTGCATTTTTTTAAATCTACTTCCAAAATTGAGTTCAGCACATTACTAACACCAACCTTTCTCGGTCACCTGTCCCTCCCACCTTTGAAAGAAAACAAAGCTTCTTAGAAAACATGCTATAAAAATAATAAGACCCTGGCTGGTAGCACAGTGGTTAAGGTGCCGGCCTGCGAACCCAAAGGTCACAGGTTCAATTCCCCAGCCAGTGCACATTACCAGGTTGCAAACCAGGTCTCCAGTCAGGTCTGTGGCTGGAGGCAGGTGAAAAGCAACCATACATTGATGTCTTTCTCCCTCTCTGCCTCTCCCTTCCCCTCTTTAGAAAAATAATGAAATAAAATCTTTAAAAATAATAAAATAATAATAATAATAAAGTTGGCTTCAATTTTTTTTAAGACACCAAACCTGGGCAATTGAAGGATGCATGGACATGGACAACAGTGTGAAGATTGACTATGGAAGTTGGGGGAGTGTGGGAGGGGTGGGGCTGGGTGGAGGGGAGTGAAGAGGGAAAAAATGGAACATCTATAACAGCCAGGGCACATTAACAGGTTGCAAGCCAGGTCTCCAGCCAGGCCCGTAGCTGGAGGCAGGTGAAAGGCAACCAGACATTGATGTTTCTCTCCCTCTCTCCCTTCCCCTCTCTGAAAATAGTTAAAATCTTAAAAAAACAAAACAAAAAAAAGCCCCCACAACAACAAAAAACGGGGCAATCAGCTCATAGCCATACCTATTTACATGAAGTTTCTATTACCTGTGGTTCTATTTCCTGAGAAAATAATTGTTAAGGGCTGGTCCTGACTGGTGTGGCTCAGTGGTTTGGGCATTGTCCTTCAAACCAAAGGGTCCTGAGTTCTGTTCCTGGTCAGGGCACATGCCTGGGTTGTGGGCCAGGTAACTGGTTGGGGGTGTGCTAGAGGCCACCAACTGATGTTTCTCTGGTACATCAATACTTATCTCTCTTTCTTCCCTTCTTTAAAAACAAAACCTTTAAAGGGCTGGATAGGCTTAATTTGACCCATCTTATATAGAGAAGTATGACAATGGGGTCACAGCTACACCCACCTTTGCAAATCTCTTAACACCACCTCTTTCGACCACCTTTCTTGTTTGCGGTCCAATTTCCACTCTGAACAAGTAATGTAAACAGCGCCACCTCTGGGCGAAGTATGGCTCCTTTAAACTTCCCAGCTTAAAATCAGCAGAAAGAAAAGCCCTCATGTGGGGACAATGCATTATGAGGACACCTGAACGCCCTCATAGGATGAGTGGAATGGTGCACAGCATCTTTTGGGAGCATTATCAAAGCCAAGGGCATTAAACCAGAATGGAAACCATTAAGCAGTGTTTATGTGGTCTCATCTCAAAATGTCCCCATTTGAGGTAAGGAAAGCTATCAATCAAATGTCAGGGGACAAAGCATAATTCTTCATATTCTGGGACAGGGAACAGCCCTGGGTTATTTGCTTCTTGATGCCTGCTGGGAAAGCACACACGAGGGGAACCCTGGGCTGGTGCACAAGGGATCCAAAGAGCAAGGGAGGTCTGCACCACTCTCTTCTTTGCTCCACACCAACAAAGCTTGGGCAGCAGGAACCACATGGCTCTTTGTACCACAACCTGACCCACTTGTCTGGAAAAAGGGAATGTAAGGATCAGACAGGTGGGTGATCGTGCTGCACCTGCAGATGGAAGGACACGTAAACACAGCTGAATCAATGAACAAAGTGGCTGGGAGAAACTCAAGCCCAGTGGAGTCCTTGGTGCTCAACCACAGCTCCACAGACCAGCCCTGCAGCACTTGCTACCTTGCCCAATCCCCTAAATGTCACCTCTGACTGGGACACAACAGTGAAGTAGGGGAGACCTCCTAGCATTGGTAGGTGTCCCTGAGAAAGATCCAAAGACTGACCCAGGGCTGTCATGCCAAGCCTCAGACTGGGTGCCTAGAGTGAGAGGAAGAGGTCAAGAAACTGATACCAACAACCAGACATTGTTCTTGTCCCTGAAGGGGGCAGGTGATGAAACAATGTTTCTAGGGACAATGCATGGAGGTGCATGTTTATTCTCTGACTGGTCACAGCAAATCACACACATCTAGCCAGCAACCAGGATGAGAATTGCCACGCGGCTGCAAGCAGCTGGAGGAAATGGAGGACGGTCTCCTCTGCACCACATATCCCCTCCAGACAGAATGCAGATGCCTCACTGGCCACCTGAGAGGCACTGAGGCCACCTCCCCATCTCCAGGTCCCAAGGATATCTCTAGAAGATGATTCCCAATTCCCGTTTGGACTTCCAAAATCCTGGGTGTCTCAAGGAACAAAGCCCTGGTTCTAACAAGTCATTCTAAGTCCAGGCTCTGCCACAGGCTGGGCTGACGAGCAGCCCTGGGGTCCCGGGGGTCAGGGCCGACGATCCTTTCTGCGGAGCTTGTGGCCCACTTGGGATCCCCGCTGGGCAGCCTTCACTAGGCCTTTGAACTGTCCCTGCAGCTTCACCTTCTTCCTGCAGGGACATGGAACAGAAGGGTCACATCTCACTGACAACAGAGCCCTCTTTCCCATAATGTCAAAAGACAGCTCCCCCACACCACCAGGAATGAGGGAGTGGGGGTGCTTTCTGGCAGTGGGCAGTACATGACGTGGGCAGACCACACGTTACCCACCATATTTCAAGAGGCAGTTCAAGTTAACTACCCACGTAGGTACCAACTACGTGAAAGTTCATGTTAAAAAACAAGAAGAAAAGCTGGAAGAGCCTTGAGCAATTGACTTGCGGGGTTCATGAGAACAGGGCTCCCCGAGTACAAGGCCTTCCCCACACCCCCCACACCCCCCACCCCACACAGCACCGTACCTGCGGTTGAGCTTGGTTCTGCTGAGGGGGATGTAGGCATAGGGGTCAAGCCGCCCTTTCTTCTTCACATCACCCTTTGCTTTCTGCTCAGAGAAACAGAGTTACCTCCCCTGACTTAAGCATCCCAAATACTCTTTTTCCTTCATTCTCTGCCTTAGGCGGCACCAAAGACTTTTTGTGGCTCTGGAAGGCCTGGACGAAGGTCTGGATTTTGGACGTTACCAAGACCTCAGTGTGCCCCTTAGCCTGGCTTCACAAAGGTGTCCTCTCCAGGACAGGGATGGGCACAGCTTCCCATCCTTTCCCAGATCCTCTGCCAGGACACCCCTTACTCTTACAGATGGCTCGGCTCTTACCTTGGCCTTGTATTCCGCCCCTGGGATAGCCTTCTTGCCCACCGCGCGATGGATGCCAGAGCCTCCAGCTAGAGGGGAACACAGAGGCCAAGTCAGACAAGGCCATTGCAGCCTTCTCCTGGGAGAAGGCAAAGGGCATCTTCTCTCTGAAGAGCTGTTGGGGAGATGGGTCACGGCCAGGAAGCTGGCTCTGTCTTCCAACCACCAAGGACCAAGATCTTTCTCAGGCCTATCCACCAACTTGAAAGACCACTAGGTTCCTCAGAATGACTCAAACCCAGAGACATTCCAGTAACCTCCGGGAACATATACTTTCCATTAACATAAACTTCCCCACACACTTCAATGCTAAATCAGCTCCATTTGTTCTACGAGAAAGAACATAGGCTTTGAAGTCAGAGAGAAGTGGGTTCAACTCCCAGCTCCAACGTCAGGGAAGTCTCTTAACTGTCTGCAGCCCCTTAAGCACATCTGTAAAATGTGCCACTATAGGCTTTCTCTCATTCAGGTTTCACACCAGCTCTGAGACAGAAAAGCAGCTCTTATTCCACCATACAGACCTGAAAACTGCAGCTAAAAGAGATATTTTCAAGATTGGTATCATTCCCAGCCTGCACTTCAACACAGCTGTGGAGACTCGGGAGGACAAATGAGCTGATCTTTGCTGATACCAACTGAGTGCAACCAGGCCACGTGACCCTGCCTAATACAGGGTCAGGGAACCAAGTTTCAAGAAAGAAGAGGGGAAGTCTCACCTTGGTATTGAGGGGGCATCTCCAGCTCCTCATCATCAGCCTCATTCTGACGCTTCAGCTTCTGGTGTTTTTTCTACAAAGGGGGAAGCAAAGTTCATAAACAAGGGGTGTGATCATCTTCACTGACAGTTAACAGGAAAAGCAGTCATAACCTGCATTAGCAGGAAAGGCCCTCTGCCAAGCACCTGATCGCTACTTCCAGATGAGGACACTAAGGCTCAGAGAGGGCAGGTGACTGTCCAAGATTATACGGGTAGGCGGCGTAAAAGCAAGCTTCCAATTCAGGTCCTCATGGCTGAGCTTGTCTCAGCTGTCCTACTGCTCCACCTCTCCTCACTGAAGTCCTCCTACAAGGCCACAAGTGCCCATCTAGGTACCTTGACCTCAGCTTAGCCCCAGTCTTGCTAGTAGGGTCAATGAGGTCCTCAGCCTCTTTGGAGAGAACAGCTTTACCAGTTCTTTGCCTTACCTGAACTCCACTTCACCCTCCCTGGGAGTCAAATACTCACTGATCCCCTACTAAGTGCAAAACCCTAGGGACCTGGGCACAGGACCAACCTGCTGTGGTCCAGCGGCTCTCAGGCAGGTGGGAGACCCCTGCTCATGCCAGGCATCCCAGCCCCTCTACAAGGCTACCAACCCAGGAGCTGTGAGCATGGGGCAACGAGACAAGTCACCTTGCCCGATTATATCCACTAGGAAGTGACTCAGCACTTCCTACAGGCCAGCCAGAGCCGTGGGTCTCACAGCAGGCAGGCCAGGCAGAGGAATGCTGTGCAGGAGACCTCAGATCAAAGGGCTGGCTGCCATGCTGTGGTCTGTGCCACAAAGCCTAGGAAGCCTCTTCAAACTACAGATTCCTAGGCCTCAAGCTCCCCAGGGGGTCCCCAGCCAGGGGGGTTCCCAGCCCCTCCTCTAAAAAGCATTCATTGGCTTAAAGGCCAGGTAGAGTGGAGGGTATGCCAGGTAAAGGGAACAGGCTGGAGCGCACACAGGTGTGTCTGGGCAACAAGGACAACAGTTCCATTGGCTGAGGCCCAGCAGAGTGAACTCCTAGTGGAGAAACAAGAACTGGCGGGAAATGGGACTCTGGATGCATCACAGAGGGTGACAACTCAGTTTGTTCTTGGTCAGCTGGCACCTGGCAATAGCTGTGCCCACTGGCAGTTGCAGTTGTCACTTTACCCCGGCATCTTTTTATTTTTTAAAGATTTTATTTATTTCTTTTTTAGGAAAAGGGGAAGAGGAAGAGAAACAGTGATGAAGAGAGCAGAATATCGATTGGCTGCCTCTTGTGCACCCCCAACCAGGGACCTGGCCTGCAACATAGGCATGAGCCCTAACCGGGAACTGAACAGCAACCTTTGGTTTGCAGGCTGGCACCCAATCCACTGAGCTCCACCAGCCACAGCTCACCTCAGCATCTTAATACTGCCGTAACTGCAGGTAGAGGAGTGGGTTTCAGCAACTGCTATGCACAAAAAAGCCCCCAGGTATCCTGATGGTGAGTGAAAATTTGCCATGAGCCAACCCTGGAGTGTGGCCACCATAGGTCCTGCTTGGTCCCAGGAGATAAGGAGCCCCAGTCCTGCTGTACTGAAAGGTGAGGCCATGCTCAGAGGGCCATGGTCCGTTCCTGCTCGCCAGGACGGAGAGTAGGCTGTGGAAGGATTGAAAAGCCACATCTGAAGATGTGCTGAAGCAAGAGGGAGACTTTGGTCAGAAAAAGATTTCCAGGAAAAATGCAGTAGTAAGAGCTTAGCTCTGGCTGGCATGGCTCAGTGGATTGAGTGCTGCGCTATGAACCAAAGGGTCACCAGTTCAATTCCCAGTCAGGGCATATGCCTGGGTTGTGGGCCAGGTCCCTGGTTAAAGGCACATGAGAGGCAACCACACATTGATGTTCCTCTCCCTCCAGTCCCTTCTAAAGCTAAATAAGTACTAAAAAAGAAAAAAGAAAGAAAGAAAGAAAAGAAAGAACTTAGTATCACTAAGTACCACACACTTTACATATAAGCCAGGACTTGTTCACGCCTGGAGATGTAAGATGTTTAACGACCACTATGACCTTGGGCAGGATACTTATCTTTTGTGAGCCCCTCTGCAAATGGGGGATAAGTCATCTCCATCTCCTATGAGGTAACTCATGGGGCCCCCAGCACCCCTCAATGGTGGATGCCCCTACCCCATGCGGGATCTTGCCCCTTGGAGCACACAGGCGAGCTGCTACTCTTGCCGCCTGCACAGCACTTGCCCTCATGGAGAGACAAGGGTTCGTCAACTTCTCCCTTCAGCTGGACAACCCAGCCAGCACTGAAGGAAGCCCCAGGTGCTTCTGGGAGAGCCGAGCCCCACAGAGAGGTCAGCCATGGCATGCCCCCAGCACATGCACCCACACCCCGTGGACAGCCTGTTGTGCACACCCCTGAGGCTCTATTGAGCAGTCAGGAAGCAGTGCAGGTGAGATGGGGAGCTGTCAAGCCAAGCCTTAGGTAAGCGGGCCCCGGCCCTGCATCAGCAGGAACTACTTACACTCCTGACGCCCAAGTCTTCCATCAGGTCAGCCATCTCTTCATCCTCCCCTGGAGCCAAAAGAAAGAGCAGCCTGTAAGCATTCAGAGGCCTCATCTCCCCAAAGCGCCCCAAACTTCATCCTGCTTCCTCCTGGCTCATCAGGCTGAGGGAGCTGCCAACTCCATCCAGCACCAGAAATCCTGTGTCCTTCTGTGGGAGACGAGACCCCTGAATACTGGCCCTTTCTCCTTCCCATGCTAGGCTCCAGGGAAAGCAGCCCTTTAAGGGAGTGCTGATCCTCCTGCTGAGGTAAACACAGCTTTCTTTGCAACTCTAAGAAAACCCCAGGTTTCCAGGCACCCAGGCACTATTGCAACCCCACATATTCCACTTTACTGGAAGCACTGTTTATTGCTTTTTAAATTTTACTTACTTTTAGAGACAGGAGAAGGGAGGTAGAGAAACACCAATGTGTGAGAGAAACATTGATCAGCTGCCTCTTGTGCACCCCAAATGGGCACCTGGCCTGCAACCCAGGCATGTGCCCTGACTGGGAATTAACCAGTGATCTTTTAGCTCGCAGGCTGATGCAATCCATTGAGCCACACCAGCCAGGGCAGGAGCACTGTTTTATTCACCTGAGAACTTTTTTTTTGCCCTGTACATGCTGGGCATTCTGTGGGGATATGAAGAAGTATGAACCAACAAATTCATTCTACATTTAAGAAGCTGGATGGCATTAATTTTAAAGCTTCTGTGCATCAAAGGATACATCAACAGACTAAGAAGCAACTATAGAATGAGAGAAAATAGTTGCATGTCATACATCTGATAAAAGGTTAATAGCTAAATATATAAAGAACCTCTTCAACTCAACAGCAAAAAACAAGCAACCCAGTTTAAAAAATGGGCAAAAGGACTTGAATGGACATCTCTTCAAAAGAGACATACAAATGCACAGCAAACATAAAAAAGAGGCTGAACATAACTGATCATTAAGGAATGCAAATCAAAACCACCTTACCACCATTAGCATGGCTACTACCGAAACAAACAAAACAGAAAATAACAAGTATTGACAAAGATGCTGAGAAACTGAAACTCTTGTGTCCTGCTGGTGGGAATGTAAAATGGTGCAGTTGCTGGGGAAAACAGTATGGCAGTTCCTCAAAAAATTAAACACAAGCCCTGGCTGGTGTAGCTGAATGGACTGAGTACTGGTCTCTGAATCAAAGGGTCGCTGGTTCAATTCCCAGTCAGGACACATGCCTGGGTTCTGGGCCAGGTCCTCAGTTAGGGGAGTACAAGAGGCAGCCACACACTGATGCTTCTCTTTCTCTCTTTCTCCCTCTCTACACCCTTCTCTAAAAATAAATAAATAAAACCTTTAAAAAAATTAAACACAGAATTACAGTATGATCCAACAATTTCACTTCTGGGTATATACTCAAACTGAAAGCAGGGTCTTGAAGAAATATTGTACATTCATGTTCATAGCAGCATTATTTACAACAGTCAAAAAAAGTGGAAGCAACCTGGGACTTCTGGTCAAGATGGAGGCGCAGATAAGTACTCTTTGCTTTCCCACTCAACCATAGAAAGAACTACAACCAGAAGCATCAGAAAACTAAGCTACATGGAAGTCCAACAACCCGGATTTGAAGAAGCCACATTTAACTAGGTGGTGGATAGGAGGGGTGGAGTCACAGAGATGGGGTGGAGAGGCAGTGTGGGGGACAAATAGCAGTGGAATGGATAGTCCGATCCCACATTCATGTGGTGGATAAAAAGCAGGAGGGATACCCTGGGAGTGAGTGATCCCAGCTCCAGGTCAGACCACACAGCCCAGGGTTCCAGCACTGAGAAGATAAACCCCCATTACCTCTGGCTGTAAAACCAGTGAGGGGTGGGGTAGAAGAAGAAACTGCCAGATCTTTACCACCTAAAAGGCCTTCATGGTCTTAGAGTATACACAAACCCTAGGGTAGCAACTGGAAGGGCACCAATTACATATGGGAAGTGGTTGAAGTGACTGGAAATGGGACAACTGTAATGGCATAATCTATAAAATATACTTAAAAACTACAGGCCTGGCTGGGGAATCAAACCAGCAATCTTTGGGTTTGCAGGCTAGCGCCTTATCCACTGTGCTACCAGCCAGAGCTCCATGATTTTTAAAAAGCTATCAGTATATTAAAAAAAAAAGGATAAAATTGACCAATTGGAGGAAAGACAAATAAATTCAATCAACAATCACATGATGTCACAAGCACGCATGTGACTAAGTGCTGACGACCAGGCAGTCCCTAAACTTGCCACGAGTTCTGAGGGAACAAAGCCTGCAGGTTGAAGGGCCATGGACAGGCCACAAAGATGAACTTCAGCTGGACCTTAAAGAGCAGGGAGGGTTCAGGAAGGAAGAAGAGGGGAGGGACATTTTTAGCATCAGGATACATGCAAAAGAAGGGAGAAGGGGACAGGAATTATCAAGAGTGAGAGGGAAGCTATTACTAGACCATACCGGGAAATACTATTCTTACATTTGTCCCTGCATGTACAGAGTTATTCAGGTCACGCCTTCCATCTTCACAACAGCGTTCTGAAGCAGATGTTGGTATTATACCCATTTTGGTTCACAGCCATACAGCTCGTAGGGCAGAGACAGTGGGGGAACACTGTTTAGGAGGCTGTGCAGTGAGTCAAGGGTCCAGGGATGATGGCAATAGGCACCAAAAAAAAAAAAGAGGAAGACAGACCTACTTTAGAAAACCTAGGCTTTTGTGATCTAATGGATGATTAAGTGCAGAGAGGGAGCGGGAAAGACAAAACAGCACTCAGAGACCTTCACTGGAGTGGCTCCTGGGCAACAGAATACAATGGAATCAGACCTGGGAGTGCCTGGGTCTGGCTCTTTCTACTGCTCAACGAAATTCTGGGCTTCAGCCAAGTTCACACTTTGGGGGAAAAAAAGGAGGAGCAAGAGAAGGAAGGAAACAGAATAGAACAGAGACCAACAAAGTGTATCACACAGTTAGGGGAAGTACTATGTTTTGATTGAATTATAGAATTGTATAAATGGCTGCATTACAGCGTAAAAAGATGAATTTTTAAAAGATCTCTTAATGTGGTAAAAAAGTTTTGAGAAACCTAACAAATTTGAGAAATATCCCTTAGATACAAGCTATTATTACCTTTGCTTCCACAACAAGTGGTCTGAACAGTGAATGAACAAACGAATGAATGAATGAATAAATGAACAAACGAGTGCAGCTGCATTCGCAGAGTGGGCAGGTGGTCCCACCTTTAGTGCCTTCCTCTTCCTCCATCTTCATGGTGGCAGCATCCTCTTCCTCCTCCCGGATGATCAGCCGGCCATCGGCACTCACTTTGAAGCCATGGTCCTTCTTCTTGCCCCGACTGGTTCCAGGCTGTGTGGCTGGCATGACAGAGCTGGGCAGTGAGGAGGTGGAAGGCCAGCCCTAACCCACTCAGACCCTCATCATAACCAGTAAGACCAGGTCTGTGCCCTGCACAGGTGCCCACAACACAATGATATGCATACATCAGGGTTAGGGGTGCCCACTGGCCTCTAAGGAAGTCACCATCACCCACCCACCCTGAATCTGGCACCAAGGCAAACTGATTTTCTGAGTTCATGGGCCAGCTGCTTCCTTGCTTACCTAGAACTCGCTGGGCCACCTTGGGGTCCAGGAAGTTGAGGGGCTCATCCCCACCACCCTCCTTCAGCCACGCCCGGCTCCTCTGCCGGGTCAGCCTCCGCTGCTCCTTGCCCCGGCTCCTTTCCTCCTCCTCATTGTCCTCGTCCTCGGAGTCAGCCAAAATCTCCTCAATGCTAAACACAGAGAAGCCCCAAGTCAGGATGCTCAGGACAGGCAGAGGCAGCTGGGCACTATCTGGGCAGGCTTCAGGCTGAGGGAGACCAGACCAACAGGACCCCATCTTGGGTCTCACCTGTCACCTTTGCCCTGGGCAGGTTCCTGCTCCTCCTCCTCTTCCTCCTCCTCCTCAGTAGCCTGATTCACAGCACGGTGCCTCTTGGCTCGGGCCTCGGCTTTCCGGATGTTGGCCAGGACTTTGTGGTACTCCTCCGGCAGCAGCCCCTTCACCAGCTCAAACCTGAGTGGGCAGCGAACGGCAGGTGAGGTGCACTGGCCAGAGTGTGCCACCCACAAACAGCAGGTGTGCGGCTGGAGCCCTTCCAGCCACAGGGGAGAGGCTGCTCCCCCCGGCTAGCCCCATCTCTGTAGCATTTTGGTGGGATGGAAACCCCTCAACCTCTCCCTTGCTCCCCATTCAGTGCACAGACCCAAACTTGCGGATGAACTTGGTGAACAGGTTCCGTAGCTTCATGCGGAAGTGCCGCCGCATGTCGTCTGTGAGCTTCCCGATGGCTTCCATCTGCAAGGCGGGATACCAGGTCTCAGGGGGAGGATGCCTCCCTCCTGCTTGCCCCTGCCCAGAACAGGGACGTGGGGGGACCAAGTCTGGCTAAGAGGTGAGGGCAAGCTGGTCCTGCTCCTGGCTCAGCCCTTGGTCCAAACAGCCTCCACAGTCAAGCCTAGGCAGCCCCACTATCTTTTCCCCCGAAACCGTCTTTTGTGATAATCTGTGACCACAATGCCAAGATCACAGATTTAGAGTCCTTTGAACAGTGTTCGGCACCTTACACACAACAGAACAACCCCCTGAAGCAGATATTATCAACATCCCCAATTTATAAATGAGAAAACCGGGGGAACAGGGACTTAAACAGCTAAGTGGCCACAAAGAAAGGAGTTAGCCCAAATATCTAATTCCATGGCCCATATTTTGCCCCCAACAACACCACATTTCTCTTGGTTCCATATGTCCCTTCTGTCACCCTGAGATGTAATCTCTGGCTGGACTGCTCTCAAGCCTTCATGTGGAAAATATTATCTACAGTGTCCCTTAGTGGGGCTGGGGGACAGGGTCTCATTGATCCTTCGAAGGGCTTTTATCAATTGTCTTAACTACAAAACAGATCCCTGCTCTGGCTGTTCTCCTACCCTTGGTCTCCAGTTAAGACTGCAGGCTTTTGCAGGTGGGGGCAGGTTACGATGAACTCATCTGCCCCTTCTCACCTTCGCCCAAGACCAGATATAAAGATCATGAGCAAGATTCCCCTGGGGGTCTGATGCAACTCAACCCAGCAGGAAGAGGGAAACTGAGGTGGTGGGCACTGCAGCAGGAGGGTCTGAAAGACCCAGCTTGCTACATGCCTTATGCCCGGCAGGAGGGGGCAAGGAGGCCCAATGCCAGGGGGCTCTCCAGGCCCTCTGCAGCCCAGCAGGGATCTCCAGAGGAGCCTCCTCAAACCCAGAAGGTTGGAATTCAAGAGGCGAAATAAAGGAGACAAAGGCCCTGCTAAGGAAGAGCCGAGTCTCAGTCTTGAGCTTTGGGTTGTTTCCCGGGCTGCTCTCACTGGCACTGTGACCTGGGGCAGCCTTTGCCTCAGTTTCCCCATCTACAAAATGAGGGATGGCCCTGTCCACTGGCCTTTGCTTTGTAGAGCCCCTGCTTCTGTGGAGGGGCTGAAGCGGGGAGTGCCAAAATGTAGCCTGGGCACTGTGCCCCTCTTCCACTGTGCTGGCATCCCCTGCTGGTCCCTTTCAGGGCTCCTGTATGACCTTTTGTTGCATAAGATAGGGTGCAAGCCAAAAAATGCTTGAAACTTGCTGACCTTGGCCTACTGGTTCTATGACGGCAGCCCAGGGACCACTCTGCCACTGACAGAATGGAAAGGGGGCACTTACCACCAGCTGCACATGCCTGGCCAGGTGTGCCACATCCATGACAACCACGGCCACCTTGATGAAGCCCAGTGCTGACTTGACCACATCACGGGTGCGGGAGGCCAGGAGCAGGCACACGTTCTCCAGCAGCTGCTCCACCGTGCTGGTCCCCATCAGACCTGTGGTGCCAGAGGGCCACTGTCAGTGACACCCAGAACCCCACCCAGACCTGAGGCCCTACCAGGACACAATGTGAGAGCAAACACTAAGGGGTTTCCATGTGCCTGGTATGGTTCTGGTCACTTTCCATGGAATATCTCCTCTGGTCCTTTAGACCTCCTCCCTAGGAGGAGGTGGTGTTTTTCTCCCCCAAGAGGATCATAAATTGGTAAGAGAGAAAACCAGGACTGAAATCAGGCATGAGACCCAACTCCTTGGATCCACTCCAAGAATGGGATGTGAGGCAGCTCTGGGGAGGTGGGAAGGCGGAGCTGGGCAACAGAGAAGGGAGGTGCTGGGCTTGGTTCCAGCTTTTCTTCCACTTTCCCTTGATCCTTCCCCTGACAGCCACCCTGTCCTGACCTCCTGGGCATTTTCCTCCTCTGAGGGCTTCCCAGGCCTTTAGGAAACACCACTTACCTTTAAACTCGAAAAGGAGGTGGGTCAGAGCCAGGATACTGCAGCTGACCATAGTGACAGCACCCAGGAGGCCAGGGTAGATCAGGACAAGGTACCGCTGCAGGGCCTCTGGGAGGACAAAGGGCAGGACAAGTTGCACCACGTCAGACCCAGCCGACATGTTGCACCTCAGGCCCACCGGGGAGGGCTATGTAGGCCAGAGAGGAGCACTCTGCCCAGGACCAGAGCCAGTGATTTTGAGGGGTGCTCCCCAGGTCTAGGAGTAGTGTATCCACCCCAGCCCTGTGCCACCCAGGCCTCACCTTCCTGGCTTGGGCCAAATCGAAGGAAAGCGTGGCCCATCTCCACCAGCAGAGCGAAGGCATTTTTCCGAGCACCCACCGATACCTCCTTGGTACACAGGATCACCTGCCCAGACAGTCCCATAAGCATATCCTCCCCAGCTGTCCACCCTCGGTTTGGCGGCCTGAGGCAGAATGGGCAGGAAAGGGCACCCCATCTCCCAGGCAGTGAACAGAGCCTCTACCTCCAGCCCCAGTACTGCCCTCCCCTGACCTTGATAGGCCTTTAGAAGCCACACTCCAAGGAATCCCCAAAATGTGCACACTCCCTCTTGCACCCCTCACCTCCGGCACAAGGGCAGTGATGAACTCCTCATGCTCAGCTGTGAGCTTCTTCACGATGTGTATAAGGCACTTCAAACGGGGCTGCAGGGTGGGAAGAGCAGGGCGATGACCAGGACCCCACAATGCCACCCCAGCCCCTGAAGCCCACTAGGTATCTCCACAGTGGTCCTCTCCCGGTGTCACCTGCCCTCCCTCAGGCACAGCAGGCTTGCCCCTGGGGTCCTCACCCTCTTGGCAGGAGAGGAAGTGGTTCGCAGTGAGTCCAGCAGGGTCTTCTTCAGGTCGTCCAGGTGGCCCTGCACAAAGCGGGCCCCGGGGCCCTGGGGGCAGGCACACACCTCCTCCAGCACACGATAGGCCTTCTTCTGTACCCCATGGGCTTTGCTCTGGGAGGGCACATGGGGGACAGGGATGGGTGAAAGGGGCTGATGGGTGAAGAGGGCTAGTTAGGGGTCCACCACCCATTTGATGACATTGGTACAGCAGTCACCATGAACAGGGGCTAGCACTGGAGGGAATTCAAAGAAGCTATCCTTGCTCTCTGGAGCTCATGAGGTCTGACAAGAGGGCCAGTAGAGTGTGAACGGCATGAAGCTAACTCTCACCTTGGCTGGTGTGGCTCGGTGGGTTGAGCCCCACCCTGTGAACCAAAAAGTCTTCAGGTCAATTCTGTTTAAGTCACATGCCTGGGTTGCGGGCCAGGTCCCCAGGTGGAGTTGTGCAAAAGGCAACCTATCAATGTTTCTCTCCATCTTTCTCCCTCCCTTCCCCTCTAAAATACTTCTTTAAAAAATTATGAAAATTAAAAACAGAGGCTAACTCCATGCCAGGTGGAGATGCTGCAGGGAGAGAAGCTAATCCAGCCTCCTAGTCCCTTTTGTTGGCCCACCTCTAGGAAATATTCATGCCAGCAGCATGAACTCACAGTGCCTGGAACGCACCAGGTCTGCTGGTACGTTCTCTCCTTCTTTGCCTAATCTCTTACTATTTTAAAGGTGCTCTCCGTCTCTCCTGAGATCAGGCGGCCCTGCCCTGGATTTCTGGGTCTGCTTGCATGTTCCTCACCAGAGCACCTTTCACACTGTTGAGTGACTGTTTATTAAACTGTCACAGTGATAACAGCTTTCAGGAGGTCCCTGCAGGCCTGAGTTTTGCCTGGTGACTAGCCACAGCCTATCAGGCAGAGGACCCAAAAAGTGCAAAAGTACAGAAGAGGCCCATTGCATCTGAAACTCTTGAAGTTTAACGAGGGCAGAATGGTGTGGAAGTGGAAGAATGAGTGGGGACACGGGGGATGGGAGTGACTGGAATAACGATTAGGCTTGGCTGGGCCAGTGAGCAACCCAAGCAAAGGAGTATGGCCTCATTTCTACCAGACATACCTTGGCAGGTGAGGCCTGAGCACAGCTGTGCATTTTGTCCACTTTGGCATCTACGTGACAGAGTTTAGATAGAGTGCAAATGGCATCCACACAAGAAAGCATATGAATACCTGACCTTGGGCAGCAGCAATGGATGAAGAAAAAAAAAGCCCCACCTTTCCAAGCAGCCCACTCCCCAGCAAGCATGGCTGTAAGGGACTCCCAGCCCCAGGGCTCACCTCTAGGTAGGGCCGGATGGTGGAGTATAGCTTGCTGATGGCAGCTTCATCAGCGTGAGGAGCCAGGGCCACGACCAGGTCCAGGACAGACAATCTGCTCAGGGCCAAGAAGGAACTTACTGAGGGCTGGAGAAGGACACAGACTAACAGTGTTTCTTTCGTCAACTAGATGAGGGGGAGGTGGGAGAAGTCAGGATGAGGAGGACAAGGAGCCTCCAAGGAGCCCCACAGAACCCATGAATGATAATCAGAGCTGGCACCTAACTGGGTATTCATCAGGTACCAGGCACTGCTCCAGGTGCTCTACCTGTGTTAACCTCTTCAAGTTTCACAGTCACCTTGCTGCAGGCTCTGTGAACATGTCCATTGCACAGATGAGAACACAGAGTCAAAGAGGGGTCAGTAATTTGTCCAAGGCCACACAGCTCATGGGATCTGAGCCCAGACACTGAGGCCCCAGGAACATCGTTCTTCCCTAGAAGGCTATATGGCCACTTCAGGAGGGAGGAAGTAGTCAGGCCTCGCTGTAGAGCTAGAACAGTCAGTATCTCAAGCCTTTCTAAATTATTCCAGAGAATCCATACACCCTCCAGCCCCCTGGACTACCCCAGCTCAAGGGGGCATTTTTACCTGGTGAAGTCAGAGCTAGCAGGGTCGAGCACCTTCTCACTGGCTTTTTCCAGGAAACCATTCACCAACTGGCAGCCCCATGGGATGAGAAAGAGGGTGTTGATGAAGAGAGAGACACAAAGCAGCAGCAGGTCACAGAACTATACCTCTTCCCACTTAGAAGCCTCAAGCCCAGGCTCTGCCCAGCTGCCACTGCTGGTGTCTGGACTACTATTCCCCAGAAGGCACAGGCCCACATGAGCCCTGGTTCACCCGCCCCAATCCTCACTACCTGAGAGCATTCTTCCCCTGTTCATCAGCTCACCTGAGGCTCGGTAATGGTGAGGTAAGTTTTAATGGTTTCCAGCACGGCCCGGCGAGGGGTTGGGGTATCCCCAGACGCAACAGGCTGCCCATACAGGTTGAAGAGAATAGGCAGAAAGTTCTTGGCAAAACGGCTCACTTCTGCACGGTCAGCATCTGGCAGGAGGACCAAAGTTTGCATAAAAAAGGCAGGAGATAACCCTGCAGGTTGAAGCCCATGGATGTGGGACTTCTCTGGGACAGGAGAAGCTGAGGTCAGAGAAGAGAGAACTAGGTGCCACCATGGTCTATGTTCCCCCATGGTTGAAAAGAGGCAGGTTTTGGCATCCTTGGGTTCCCAGCAGAAGCCTCAGGTCCTTGCAGAGGATAAACTATGGCTCAGGCCATGAGCCTTAGCAAGCCAGGAGATAAGGGTCAGAGAACTCCTGCCATCACAGCCATCCTCCCTCCAGCCTGACCTCAGAGCCCACACATACCGGCCTCACAGCCCTTGGTGATGAGAGTGCGCAGGGCCTGGCACACTGTGACCCTCAAGTCTGGGCGCTCACTGATGGCTGTGCCCAGCGTCCGTGCCAGCCCTTTAAAGGAGGCAGCCACATCTGTGGGCCTTGTGCAGAACCCAGGCAGGAGGGTCCATATCTGGGGAGGGAGAGGATGGTAGAGAATGGCTTCCAGCAACCCACACCCTTGCACTCCCAACCCACAACCCCACAATGGACTCCTTACCTGCCACTGCAGTGTGTCATAGATCTTGGACTCCACCATGCTGCCCGCCTGGGCCAGGTCCATTGCTGGAGTGTGACAGAAGATACAGTGTGACCCTGGGCACCCTCCTAGCCCACCAGGCCTCATTTTCACCAAAATCAAGCGCCCAGCTTTGGCTGGTATGGCTCAGTGGATTGAGTGCCATCCTACAAAGAGGTCACTAGTTCGATTCCCAGTAGTCAGGGCACATGCCCGGGCTGCACGCCAGGTCCCCAGTTGAGGGCACACAAGAGGCAACCATGTGTTAATGTTTCTTTCCCTCCCTCTCTTTCTCCCTCCCTTCTCCCCTCTCTAAAAATGAAATATTAAGAAAAAAAAAAGTCAGGTAATGAGAACATTATTAGTGATTCCTTCCTCCCCCTAGATAGAAATTGTTCCTTCTAACAACCAAAAAAGACCTGCATAAAACAGAAAGCAATGTCTCTCTGTAACCATACTCCCCCAGGGAATATCACTATCTCTTCTAACTTATATTTCTTTAAACATACACTTTTTTTCCTAAAGATTTTATTCATTATTTTTAGAGAGAGGGGAAGGAAGGAAGAAAGGGAGAGAAACATCAATGTATGGTGGCCTTTCACCTGCCTCCAGCTGGGGACCAGGTTGGAAACCTGGCTTGCACCCTGGGTATGTGCCCTGACTGGGAACTGAACCAAAGACACTTGGGTTCAAAGGCTGGTGCTCAATCCACTGAGCCATACCAGCCAGGGACTAAACATACACTCTTAAAAACATAAACAGCATTGTTATACACACACACATACATACACACACACACACACACACACACATACGTGTGTGTACGTGTGTATTTGTAAAACCTCATTTTACTTGACAGTTAATTAAGTTGGTAGTATTTATAGAACAATTTCTATGTAACAGGCTGTATAATAAGCCCTTAGATGATTACTTCATTTAATCCTCATGCAGTAATTATCATTCTCATTTTACAGATGAGGAGCAGACCCAAAGGAATAAACTTGCCCAAAGTCAACAAACTGGAATGGTTAAGCTGAGACCTGAATCTAATCTATTCAACTCACCATCTACTAAACACCAACATAAGGTCTCTTCCTTGGTAATGACCACATTGTGTTCCACAGTGGGCTTCACCTTAATAAACTTCACTAAAACCCCATGGACAGATACGCAGGTTGTGTTATTATTTTTGCTAGGAACCTCTCTGAACACACATAAGTCACTGTGTGCTTGTGTAATTCCTTTCTTAGTGGGAGAGGTGGCCAATGTCTGCTGCCACAGGGCAGATGGGAGGGATACTCCACCAAACTAGGCTCTCAAGCACTGGCTGGCCACCTGTCTGACAAAGAGAGGCTGCCCAATGTCCTAGGGCTGAGGCCCTGGACCAGCAGCCTTTGCCAACCCCTTCCAGCTGAGCTCCAGGACTGGCAGGCTCCGCACCTTTGCTCTTCAGGGTAGTAGCCAGGGGCAAGAAGTAGGTGGTGAAGAAACCAAGTCGAGTGTCCCGAACATGGTCCCGGATGACAGGCAACAGCCAGCTCCGTGGGAAGTCCAGAGTCTCTCTAGGACAAGGCGGAAAGGTCCAGTGAGGAAGAGGCAACGGTTCTGAGGGCAGCGCACCAACAGGTATGCTGGGCCGAGCTGAGGAGTGTGCAAGCCCTGCTCTGGCCTTTCTTGCTGGCCCCCATGTGGCACATGGAGATTTCACCCAAAGGACTGGAACCCTCCTAGGGGAGAACAAGCTGTCTGACCCTTCTGGGGCCCATACGGAAGCCAACTAGGGTCACACTTACTCAGAGCCATCAATTTCCAGAGGCACAGCCTGTAAAACCACCTCAGGTCCCATGCTGGCCACTGCAGCCCCCACTGCCTTATCCAGTGCTGCCGTGTGGGGGAAGTGAGGGGAGAGGCGCAGGTCACACAGGGACTGCAGACACTGGAGCAAAGAGATGAGAGATTACATATCAAGACACACTCACAAGGCAAGCACCCATGGCTGAGTCTGAGCCAAAGTCTCCAAGATGAAGGGGTCAGGAGCATGGGTCCAGGTTAAGCCCTGGGTCAGAGGTCACAAACCAGTAACCAAATTAACCCACTGATGCATTTGACCCCTCCCCAACACCCTAGGATTTTTAAAAAACATTCTATATTCACTAGTAACGTATAAAAATCAGGAAACTTTACAAACAAATGAGATTTCTAGTTTATCTTGAAAATCAGTCTGGCAAAGGCAAACCTGTGTGTGACAAGCAGCAAATGAACAGGCACCGAGGAGTGACTGCCCCTTGAGACAAGAGCTGCATGCTCTGCCTCAGCACAGCCCCTAGAGCCCCCCACAAGCTTCACTCCTCATGGACCTCTCGCAGAAAGTCAACTCTGCCAACCTTACCCATTAAGAGCCCAGGCCTGCCGCTCCACCCCCGCCCCCCAAGGGAGCCTGCCATCCCAGGTGTGTGTGGGGGACTGTCCTCAGGTCCCACGCTCTCCCTAAGCTGATCCCTGATCCTTAGGTGGTTGACTCTGGGCTGCAGTCACCTCCCAGATACCAAGGGCTGCTTAAAACACTATATTCATTCATTACAGTAAATTTAGAGCCTTGGCTGGTGTGGCTCAATGGATTGGACACTGGCCTGTGAACCGAAGGGTCTCAGGTTTGATTCCCAGTCAAGGCACAAGCCTGGACTGCAGGCCAGGCCCCCAGTTGGGGGCACACAAGTGACAACCAATCTATGTTCCTCTCACACATTGATGCTTCTCTCCCTCTCTTCTCTCCCTCCTTTCCCTTCTCTCTAAAAATAATAAAAAAGAAAGAAAGAAAGAAAATTTAGAGAATTAAAAGTTAAAGATAGAGAAAGGAGTAAGAGATCACTAGTTCCCTATTTAAAACCATCAACTCCAACCAACACTAGTGAGCAGACAGGAAGGCTCCTGCTCCTCTTTTTGTTCTTCCCACAATGACCCAGCCACCTTCCAGGGGACACAACACTGGGCATGTGCTATTAAGCACGAGTGGTGGGCAGAGTTGAAGTGAAGATAACAGAGACACATGGGCTCCTTCTGGGTGCTCACAGTCCTGCCCTGGCCCCAGAAGCCCCCAACTCACCTTCTTCATCACTGGATGGGCCTGCCTCCCACACGTTTCGAAGAAGACACACAGAAGCTGCAACACGGAGCCCCAGGCCGCATGGAATTTGTACGTCAGGCCCTCCTCCACCGCCCTGCCAAAGGAGCAGGCAGTCAGGGCCATGGCCATGCCACTGGGCCCCTGGCAGGAAGTCAATGGCCGATAAGGGTTGGGCCCCAGGACAGGCCAAGGGGAGAACTAGCATTTATGGAGTACCCACACGGCTCCCTATGCTAAGAGTTTAATTTATGTAACCCTTGCACTTAAAAGAAAAACATGTGAGGTAGGTAATTTGTTCAATCTTCAAATGGTGAAACTGAGGCTCAGGAAGATGAAACATCCTGCCAGGGCTGTCTGCCAGTGGCCAAACTAGGCCTCCAAAGCCCATGCTTTGCCACTGCCCCATACCTTCTTGGCCTGACCCAACTTGGGATGGCAGAGCAAGAACAGGTAGTCTAGGCAGAATGGGAAACCTGTACTAAGAACAGCTGACCCAGCCATCAGCCCTGTCCAACACGTGCACACCCTGGTCTGCTCCGTATCTCCAAATCTAGCCCCCTGGAGATTTTAGGCAAGTCTGGCCAAGAGGGTCAATGTGGGGAAAGAGATGGGCTAGGGATGGGGCAGTTTTATTTGTTTTCCTGAAACTTCCTTCCAGATGTGCCCACAGGAAATGGGCCTATTTCTTCAGGAGGCACAGTACCCAAAGAACCACACCTTGGAGCTGAGCAGAGGGATCCAGAAGAGACACCAAGGATCCTAGCCCTTTCTTGGGACCACTTGGTATGCTTGGTACTCCAAGGCTCTTCACCGCCTCCCAGGGAGTGTGAGGGTGGTCAGTGGCTGTGGTTGTGAATGGCTCCTCTCGGAGGCGTGGAGAGCAGGTCAGCATATGATTAAGAGTGGACTCTGCAGTCAAGCTGTCACTTACTAGCTGGGTGACCTCAGCTGGTCCATCTGTAAAATGGGGTCAGCACCTATCTCTTAGACCAGGACTACTAGTACTTTCTATTTATTGAGTGCCTAACTATATACCATGTACTGTTCTGAGCACTTTACACATCATTACCTCATTGAATCCTCACTTGCGTTAGTCCCCTTTAGGTGATGATGACCTGAGGTATGGAGAGGTGGAGGCACGTGCCCTAGATGCCTGGCCTGAATCTACATTCAAGAGCACGACACTATAGCCCCTGGCATGTGGCCAGCTGCTCTGGCACTGTGCACATGGCCCAGAGGATGTGGCCAGCGGAGACTTCTCATTATAGGGAACTTTCTGTAAGATACACCTTCACATCTCTGATATTACATTCTCACCTGAACATCTTGGTGATACACTGGGCAGGACCTGAGGCAGAGGAGGTCACAGAACCAATGTCAGCTATGTGGGGTGCGACACATTCCTTCAGGGTCTCCTAAAAAAAAAGGTCACAGTTGTCTGGACCCAAGGCAGCTCCTCAGTGCCACTAACCCTCCGAGGCGCCTGCTTCCTGAAGCTTTTAGGAAGCCTATCCCACCCCCAGCACCTCCTCCCCAGGTCGCAGCTGGAGGTCTGGGGTGAGCTCTGGGAGAGACAGGCAGCTGGCAGAACCTCTTGTGCTCTCTGCTCCCCCCAACTAACGCTGGGGCTCAGTGTTGGGAGGCAGCAGTACCTGGAGGCTCTGGGTGGCAGCTGTCACCACCTGCGAGTGGGGAGAGAGGAGGCAGGTTGTTGCAGTTCCAAAAAAGCGAGGAAGATGGCCCAGGCCCAGGTCCCGCTGCAGCCTGCCAAGACAAAAGATTTCTGTGGGCCCACCTGGTCCTGGACCTGGGGAGCCTAGCTAGCCAGGTCCAACGACAGCCACTGATCTGGGGAGCTCTACAGGACCCTTCCTGTGGGCAATTTTCAAAAGTGCTGCCATTCAAGAACAGCTACAGGTAGGAAAACAAAACAAAACAAAACAAAACTGCACACACCTTGAACAGGTCCTTATAGTATAAAGTAAATGTCTTCCTTACCACACTTTTCTTCCAACTGACCCTCAGATGCACCTCCCAGGGAAAAATCAAGGTTAAGTTTCTCAAGTGCTCATCCAGAAGTTTTTATATATAAACAAACATACAAAGTAATAAAAGTTGCTAATTTATGTAATACTTACCACATCAAGTACTGATGTAACATGCGTTAATTCGTTCAAACCTTGCAAAAACCCAACCTTTCAAAACAAACAAAAAAACTAAACCTTGAAAAAACTGAGACTAAGTCTTACTACAATTCCAATTTCATAGATGATGAAAGAAAAAATGTCATAAAACTTGCCCAAGGCCACCCAGCTAATGGAGGGAGAGGCCAAGATTCACACCCTGGTAATCTGGTATACAGGTAACCACACCAACCATGCTGTTCTGCACCTTGGTTTTTCTCAGCACACCTTTCTTTTCTTTTCTTTTTTTTTAATTATTTATTAATTTTGAGAGAAAGGGGAAGGGAGGGAGAAAGGGAGAGAAACGTTAATGTGTGGTTGTTTCTTACGCACCCCCAACTGCAGACCAGGTGTGGGCCCTGACTGGGAATCAAAACATCAACCCCATGATTCGCAGGCCAGCAGTTAATCCACTGAGCCATACTGGCCAAGGCTCAATTATTTCTAATGGCTGCCTAGTACGTTACTGTTTGTATTTAACCAGTCCTCTCCTGGGGCATGGTTAGGCTGTCTTTAGTTTTCTGCCATTACAACAACATCCTAGGGCATATACTTGACAAAACTTAGGAGTCCCTCTGTAGGCTAAATTCTGAGTAGAGAATGAGGCTATTTTGTCATTTTCCAGCACCTCCAGATGACATGTGGTTTGTTGCAGGACAGATATGGGCCTGGCAGACTTGGCTGTGCCCCTTAACAGCCTCATGACTAGCGGGCTTGCAGTGCTTCAGTTTCTGGTTTATGAGATGGGCTAAGACCTTCCTCATAGAGCGGTGGTAATCACGGTGACACATGAAAGCACAGAACCCAGCACAGAGTCTGGGGGAAAAGAGGCCAATGGAACCACTCAGTGAAGGGGAGGACAGACAAGGGTGGAGCCTTGAGGGCCCTAAGAGACCCTCCCTCCAGGTGAAATGCAAGCCACCAATTGACACACCTGTTTTCTTCTCAGCCCTACTCAGGAAAGGCAGAATTACCAAGAGGCTACTGCTATTAAGTGGCCAAGTTCAACTGTCAATGTTATGACAGACAAAGCAAAAACTAGGTCCACAGGACAATCCCAGAAGAGGGGACTATTAACCCAGGTGGGGAGAGGGTAGCACTGCAGAAAGTGGAGGATACCTTCTGAAAAGGAAACCAACTGCACAGTATGACAGCCAGGGGTGTCAAGTTAAGGATGATACTTGGGCCCCACCCAAGAGGCAGTACTCTTGGCCTGTCCATGAAGCTAGTTGGTCAGTGCTCTGGGGGGCTAGGCCTCAGCCCCGGCTAACACAGACTGTGCTACCCAGCTCCATGCCTCATAAAAACAGGAGGCAGTCTTCAGTACACTTGACGCAGAACTGCCGCCATCCCCAGAAAGCTGAACCCCTGTCTAGGTTCCAGATCATGTCCTTGCCATCTGCACTGCAGCGCAGGTAGCCTGCCTGAAAGCCCTGGGACGCCTCTCTACCTCACCTTACCTGACCAGGTTGATGTGTGCTTTCTCCATGACCTTAAGCCAGGCCAGCAGGGGCTGTAAGTCATTCTCACTGGGAACATAGTCATACAAGGCCTAGAGACAAGACAAGAAATAAGCAGGTGTCTGAGCAGCAGCACAATGACAGTGACCCCTACCATCCCTAGGCAGCAGCATGTCCCAGGGACAGGCCTACACAAGTATCCCCAGAACTCATAGCCCCCTTGGTTGGCCTTCGCAGCTTCAGGAAACTCCTCCAGCTCTACCCCATTGTGAACTTGACAAAAGGCAGAGCCTTTCTCTGGAAAAAGGCACATGAGCCCGTACACGCATTTTACAAACAATTTTGGGGAGTCTCCACACCTTTTCCCAAGCCCATTCACAGATCCCTAAGGTGGGAACCCCTGCTCAAAATACCATGAGACCACACTGAAACCATTTGTTAAAAGTCAGCTGCTCCAGCTCCTGTGGATACTGATATGGCTTTGGTGGCCAGTCTCCTGGCTGTCTGTCTACCAGTCTCCTACAGCACGGCAACCTATTCAACCTCACTCTGCAGACAACTAACAGGACCACCCCACCTCACCCCAACAAAGCCATGCCCCCCTCCACCCGGCCCCAGGCCTCACCGTGATGATCTGGGCATTGAGCTCTGCAGGCAGGGTACCAGGGCCAGGCTTGGCATGGAAGAGGCTATGAAAGGCCTGCATGGCACAAGCTGTCACCAGCTGGAGAAGACACACAGGCTTAGTGGGCAACCCAAACCTGGGCTCCTCAACCTCCCACTCCAGCCAGTGGGTGGGGTATCCAGGTCCCCTGAAATGCAAACCTGCTCCCCTCACCTGGATACTCAGAGCACTGTCACTTTGTACATTTTGGCAGCCAGTACAAAATTTTGCATCATTTAAATAAAAACAATCAAAAAACATAAACAAAAAATTTCACATAAAGGGCTAAAAGAGTGGGCCATAAATGGCTTGCAAACTATAGTCACAACTATAGTATGCATGAAATACAAACAAGTATTTCATGTTTTTATATGTGGTATTTTATCCAAAGAAAAATGTCTAATAAAAGTATACACAGCAAGCTGTTACACTGTCTTAGGAAATGAGGCTTGGAAAGAAAAATAAAAGTCTTGTATTTTTTACTTTCCCTATTTCTGAATTTTTTTTCCTGCTAAACGAGAATCATACTATTTTTATAATAAAGTTTAAAATATGTATATGCCCTGGCTGGTGTGGCTCAGTTGGATTGAGGGTGTTGGCCCGCACACCAAAGGGTGGCTGGTTCAATTCCCAGTTGGCATATGCCTGGGTTGCAGGTCAGGACCCCAGTTTAGGGCATATGGGAGGTAACCACACATTGATGTTTCTTTCCCTTTCTCTCCTCCTTCCTCTCTCTCTAAAAATAAATATTTTTCTAAGTAAAATATTTTTTAAAATATATAGTTTTAAAAATATAATGTGTATTGACAAACACTACAAACTTGGGGTGGTTAAAACACAATACAATACACAGATGATGTACTATAGAACTGTACACTTGAAACCTACATAATTTTATCAACCAATGTCACCCCAATAAATTCAATTTATAAAGATAAAAAGAAAAAACCCGCTACAACAGAATACATAACAAGTAACAGGTGTGTGTGTGTGTGTGTGTGTGTGTGTGTGTGTATGTGTGTAAATAAACTTGTCTGGGTTTAAAAATAAAAGTAATAAGCCCTGGCTGGTAGCACAGTGGATAAGGTGCTGGTCGCAGGTTCGATTCCCCAGCCAGGGCACATAACAAGGTTGCAAGCCAGGTCTCCAGTCAGGTTTGTGGCTGAAGGCAGGTGAAAAGCAACCATACATTGATGTCTCTCTCCCTCTCTGCCTCTCTCCCTTCCTCTCCTTCTAAAAATAATGAAATAAAATCTTTAAAAAATCAAATCAAATCAAATAAAAAAATAAAAGTACGTCTCTCTCCCTCTCTCCCTTTCCCTCTTTCGAAAAAATAATGAAATAAAATCTTTAAAAAAAAATAAAAAATAAAAGTAACAGAATTGTGCTAGGATGGCAAAAATGTGGGAGATCACTTTTCACTTTTATGTATCTTTAAAGTCACCACAGAGATGTCAGTAAGTTAGGGGAAAAAGAGAAGTGACTATGGCTAGAGTAGAGCTCAAGGATGGGAGAGGACTGACACCTTACCAGCCCACTATGGTTCCACCCTCATTTTGCCCTATTCTCTAAGAGGACAGCTTCCAGTTGGACCTGCATACTGGCCCAGCCTGGCTGACATCAGGGAAGAGGTGGCATCCTTGGTTGTAGCTAAGAGCAAGGTCTGGGCAGGGAGACACTCAGGACCTACTTTTAGTCTGACCAGGGTATTCCCCAAGAGCCAGCACCATGGGCCTGCAGCTATGCCCCACCACTCTCAGGGTGCCCCTGTCTGCTGGCTCTAGAGCCTGAGCTCACCACATGGCTCAAGGTCATGACCCTGAGGAGCGTTTCACTGCAGCTCTTCACCAGGCCTTCCGGGAAGCAGGGCAGCAGATCCTTCAGCAGTGTCAGCATATGCAGCGTGGTGGTGGCCTCCTTGGAGCCTGGCAGACAAAGGGGAACTGAGCCTCCAGCCCACTATCTGCAGTGGGCCTTGTCTTCCCTGCCAGCCCCCCACCTGCCCTGCCCTCAGCCTGGCTCCCACCTCCAGACTTCTCAATCTCTTGGATGCAGAACTTGGCGGTGGAAATAGCAGCAGGGTGATGGGCAGGAGCCTTCTCACCAAACATGAATTCACTGCCCTTGATGACTGAGCACACTCCATGCTGGGCAGCCTTCCGGATCTGAGGGGCAAAGAAAGGGGGTTGGGGCTGGGTCAGCCTTCAACCAGCAGCTTGGGTGGTCGACACAACCACCCACCAACAAGCAGTGGCCACACACCTCCCACATATCTGACGCTATACACTTGGCTTCAAGTGTATACGCCTGAGCCATGGAGAGAGACAAACCTCCGTTCCAATTCCTGTTATCCTCCGAACTCATCAAACGGCTCTAACCAAGCCTAATGACTCCATTTCTGACTTCCGTGTCCCCACCTTTACAACAGGGATAGGTCAGCAGCAACACCGAATGCCCACCTAGCCAGCATGGTGGCTGTGAACAGAGCAAACAACTCACATTCTACTTGGGAGGCAGAAAACAAATAGTTGTCTACTCCAAGGTAAAAGTACTTTACAGACATAATGCAAGGCTGGTATCTTTTATACACTAGTTAGAGAAGTGTCACTCCAGTAAAGTGACATTTCAGTAGACATGAAGAAAGTGAGGGAAAGGCCATGTGGTTACCCAGGGAAAGAGGCATGAGCCACCTGGGATAACAGTGTTCAACAGTGAGCAATGACTATGACTGCTATTACTATTACATGCTCCCTGCCCTAAATCTCAGGAGATTTACGGCCAACCACCACTTGCTGAGCACCTGCCATAAGCAGGAACTTCGCAGGCCTATGAGGGAACATCTGAGGCTCCCTGGCACCCTTGCAGCAAGGCTGGTATTGTTTTCCCTCTTTTACGGCTAGGGAATTGAGGCTCAGAGATTAAGTAACTTGCCCAAGGTCCGAGCACAGCTGGGAGTCCAGTATTCAAGTCAGGGCTGTGTGACTCCAAAGCCCCCTCCAGGCTCCCCCAACCCTCCCGCCACTGTAACTAACATGTCACTACCCCGTGAGGGAGCAGAGACTCAGAGGGCCTGACTGGGAACAACTCTCCTGTAGCAGGAGCCACCCCTGGTCTTCTGGAGCTAAGAGCTGGGCCTCAGAGGGAGCAAGAGCCCAGGACTCTAGGCAAGCTCCCTGTCCCACTCAGACCAGCCAGCCGAGCCCCACCCTGCCTCCTAGAGTGGCTGGTCCTTCACATATTCTGGGGCCCAGCAGGCTCACCTTGGGCTTGGCGTGCACGGTGAAGCTCAGCAGCCCATGGTACACCTGCAGAGTCACGGGGTAGCCCCAGGCCTCCAGGTCCTGCTTCCGCAGAAGGGTGGCCAGGCACGAGAGAACCTTGAAGAGAGTCACAGTCGCTTACTTCTACCATCTTCAGCCAGGCGCGGAAAAAGCCCAGCTTCTCAATGACTCCAGAAAACCCCAAAGGGGTTCATCTGAGAGTTCACAGAGAAGAAACTGAGAACCAACTACTAACCCATCGGAGGGCAGAGGTGGAACCACTGCTGGCCTGGGCTGACATGATATCCATGAAGGCTTTGGAGGTATCGGAGAACTTCTTAATGAGCACAGGGCTGGGCACACTGTGGGGACAGAACAGGGGAGGTTAGAACCCCAGAGAGGCCTCTGAGAGCAGCTGGGCAGCCCTAGCCTCGGTCTGAAGAAGGAAGCTGGACAGAGGGAGGCAGCACTGGCCTGTCAACTCAGCAAGTTAACAACAGTCAGGACAAGAACTTATTTATCCTTCCGGACATCCAGATGGTGAGTGCTCCATAGTACCGGAGAACCCTGTCTCCCTTGCCTTCTCCCTACCCATTCCCTGTACTACCCACAAAGATGGACAAGGTGGGCCCTTATAAACTCACGCCAATCCTCCGTGACCTTCTGCTTGCAGGTCCCCCAGAGAGCCTGGCACCAACATTCCACCCCATCACTCCTGTCCCACTGCACTAGGGCTTCCCCTTCCCAGGCCCCAGCACTCACTCAGTCTATGAGCTCCCTAGCCATGCCCCTGAGCCTGATGTAGAATGCCACTGGTATCAACACCAATATCTTCGTTCTTTTAACAATCCTCTGATCCTGGTCCTCCCATCCACATTCCCTTCTTCTCTCCACAAAGTGCATAAGGAACCTTGGGGTTCAGATAGAAGCCAGGCTTACCGCTTCAGGACAAGGTTCAGCAGGTAGGCCACAGCGGCCAAAGACTCCGGGGACTCCACTGCTTCCATTGTCGTCATCTAAGGGCCAAGTCATAGGTTGTGAACAGGGAATGTGCCACACTGAGCAAACCAGGTACTGGGGGATACCACATGCCCAGCAGAATGATGACCAAGGTGTCAAAGGTGCAAATCCCAGCACTGCCACCATTTTTTTGGTGGGGTATCACTAATAACTTAACCTTTTTGAGATTCAGTTTACTCATTTGTAAAGTAGGAACAATAGTACTTACCTATAGGTTATGAGATTTAATTGAACTAATATACGGGAAACAATATATTATCTGATACATGATAAATACCCTGTATTGCTGTGTAATTTAGTTCATTATTCTACAGCAAAGACTGGCAAGCTCTTCGTGTAAAGGGCTAGATAATAAATATTTTAGATTTTGCAGGCTATCTATGGTCTCTGCTGCATATTCGTCTTTGCATGTTTTAACAATCCTTTAAATATATAAAAACTACTCTGAGCTCACAGGTTATACATAAACAGGTCATGGGTGAGATTATTATGCCTTTGGGCAGTAGTTTCCTAACTCCATTCTAGAATGGTGGTTCTTAAACTTTTATACCCTTAAAAATGACTGCGGATTCCCCAAAGACATTTTGTTTAGGTTATACTTACTCATATTTATCATAGTAAAATCAAAACTGGGAAAAAATTTAAAATATAATATGTTTTTTGGTTTTTTTTTAAAGATTTTATTTATTATTTCCAGAAAGAGAGGAAGGGAGAGAGGCAGAGAGGGAGAGAAACAGAAACATCAATGTATGGTTGCCTTTCACCTGCCTCCAGCCACAGATCTGGCTGGAGACCTGACTTGCAACCTGGTTATGTGCCCTGGCTGGGGAATCGAGTCAGAGACCTTTGCGTTCGCAGGCCAGCACCTTATCCATTGTGCTACCAGCCAGGGCAGGATATGTTTTAAAGCATGTATTCCATTAGCTGTCAAAACAATTCTCATCAGACATCACATAACTCTGGAAAACTCTCATAGTAACTCATGAGAGTGAGAACAAAAGAGATAAATGATGTTCTACCATTATTTTAGAAATAATTTTGACCTAGCCAACTCCCCAGAAGGGTCTGGGGGACCCCAGACCACACTTTGATCTATGAAGCCTTAGTCATCTTCATAGATCAAGGGGATTAAATCCAGAGTAGTGGATTTTTTTTAAAAAGTTCATCTGGCTGGTGGCTCAGTGGATAAAGAGCTGGCCTGCAAACCCAATGGTTGCTGGTTCGATTCCCAGCCAGGGCACATAATGAGGTTGCAAGCCAGGTCTCCAGCCAGGTCCGTAGCTGGAGGCAGTTGAAAGGCAACCATACACTGATGTCTCTCTCCCTCTCTGCCTCTCTCCCTTCCCCTCTCTCTGAGAATAATAAATAAAATCTTTAAAAATATATAAAAAAAAAAGTTCATTAATTTTTCGAGAGAGAAGAAAGGAAGGAGAAATATAAGGGGAAAAACATTGATGGGTTGCCTCTCCTAGGCCCCCAACTGGGGACCAAGCCCACAACCCAGGCAAATGCCCTGACCAGGAACTGAAACATTGACTTTTCAGTTCACAGGCTGGCATTCAACCCACTGAGCCACACCAGCCAGGGCCAGAGTAATGGAATTTTGTTTTATATGAATAACAGCAAATACCAAGCCACCAGAGAATGACTAAAGTATTTTCACATGTTCAAGGTAGTCATTCCCTCCAATATGCTAGGGGTTCTGGTCTTCTCTTGACACCCCGTTGCTCTGAACACCCACCCCACCAAGTCATACCCACTCACCAGGGCTGCGAAGTACTCAGTCTCAGTCTCCTTCCCTCCCTGGGAGCGGATCACCTCTGTGACAGCAGCCAGAACAGCACAGATCTATGCATAAAGAAGGTACCTCTGACATCTAGTTTAGATCTAACCTCACCTAACAATAGCTTCTTTTCCTTGCTCCTTCACAAATTAACCTTCTGACAGCCCAGAGACTGACAAGATGAGAAGCATTGAGAGCCAGGGGTACACACCACAAGGCCAAGGGCATAGGAAGCCCAGAACATGTTTGCCAAAATTCCACCCCTAGGATGCTATCTCTTATAGAAATACCTGCACAAATTTGCAAGCATTCATGTACAAGTGTGTTCACTGCAGCAACAAACTAGAACAACCAAGCTGCTGCCAACATGGGTTTAATATTAAACTATCATTATCTAGTAAATAATGACATTTAAGGATAGTAATAAATAATGACATTCAAATACTATGTAACTACTGAAAAATAAGGAAATATATACATTAACACAAAAACACTGTTCAGCAGGGGTAAAAGTTGCAGAATACTGCATAATAAATAATCATGTTTCAGTAAACCTAAGCAAAATGTAGGTAAAATGTACAAAAGAGTCTAGAAACAGCAATATTGACAAGAGGTTATTGTGCATATGAAATGTGGCTAGTGTGACTGAGGAACTGAATCTTTAAACTTAAAATTTTAATCAATTAAATTTAAAAACAAAACCTGATTTAGTTATTGGAAAACACAGATTTGGAACAACTTAGGTATATCAACCTACTTTTGCAACTAAGTTTTATGAACTCTAAATACAAATCAAGTATTTCTAATAAAAATATAGCATCCAAATGAAGATATTAAGGATAAAATACACACTAGATTTTGAAGACTTAGTATTAAAAAAAATAATGTGAACATCTCATTGTTTTTTATATTGACTATACATTGAAATGATATTTTGGATATATTGGGTAAAATCAAATATTTTATTAAGATTAGGTACAGCTTAAGAGAAAAATGTTTGGAAAATATTTCTACCATGAAGGACTTTACACTTGAGCAGGGGAGGTGCTGTTAGAAAAAGGAGAAAGTGGAACCTGCCCTAGAAGTAATATGTAGGGGACACAAAGGGTAGGAGAGGTGACCCATCATCCAGAAATACCAGCTGCTGTCACCAAGCAGCAAGAAAATAAAAAGCATGAGTCTGTCTTCTCTTCACTATCCTAGCTCTCTTGACCCACCCTGATACCTCCTTGTGGGCAGCTGAGTTGGACTCCCAGAAACGCTGCACTTTGCTGAAGGTGACGTTGGTGCAGTCAGAGAGGCCACTTAGGAAGGTGGCCGAGGACTTTTCCGTGAGAGCTGGCACGTCCTCTTCTTCCACAGCCATCTCCAGGGCTTCGCTTTTGCCCAGGTGCAGGGCCCCTGACTGCAGCTCATTATGCAACTTCAGCGCATCAACTGTCAGATCGCTCTTTCCTGAAAACCGGAGGCACAAGGTAAGACCCTCACTTCTACCCTTTTGGCCAAGAGAAAAAGAACCACCTCTCCAAAAGGAACCGGCGTCCAAGCCCCCAACCCGAGGAGCTGAAATTTGAACGCGGCTTTCCTCATTGGCCCCACTATACCGCCTGCACCTTAGAAAACCCAGAAACGGAACCCTCCAAGTAAGTTTCTATTTCCCTGTCTTCATTGCCTAAATGCTGACAGCAATCGGCTGGGGGCTGCACTCATGAAAAGTCAACAAAGGTGAAAGTGCTTTGAAAAGAGCCTCCCGATTAAGGATACCCAAGAATCCCAACTCCGATGACCCCAGACAAGTCATTTCGCTACTGTGGACTCAAGTTTCCGCATCTGTTCAACGGGGCAGGTGGACCCCGACAGTAGGATCCAGATCCGATGACAGTCTAAGAGATAAAAGTCCAATGTCTGGGCCAGAGAGGCCCGGACCCATCCAGACCCAGGGCCGCCCAATATCCCAACGCGGGCCGCGTCCCGGTCTGGACCCTACTACCTGAAGGCCGGCTGAAGAAGCGGCTGCGGGCGGCCTGGCGGTGGCGGCAGATGGCGGGGTTGCTGTCGCTGCTGTGGCCTTTCTTCCAGCGTTTCAACTTGGCGGAGACACCGGAGGGCAACTTCCCCGAGCGACCCATGCCAACTAAGTTTAAAGAATTGGCTGCCGCGACTCAGAAACACGCGCAGAACTCACATGGGTTCTCAGGCCGCTTCAAGTCCGCTTCCTCTGACGCCACTTCCGGATTTGCATCCGTTACCATGGCAAAAGAGTCAACATCCGGTTCTACGTTTCCTCCAGCCGTGAGGGTCCTGAGCTGCTTGCTGGAGATCCGTCGCTCGAGAGGAATGTGTGTTGCTGAGACGCTGGGCTTCTACTCCAGGACCACTTGTTCACATGAGTGAGCTGCTGAAATTCCTTTGCAGGTCCAAAAACAAACAAACTTACATTTATATTTTTTAAAAATCTATGGCACAGTGGATAAGGCGCCGGCCTGTGAACCCGAAAGTCACTGGTTCGATGCCCAGCCAGGGCACGCAACCAGGTTGCAAGCCAGGTCTCCAGCCACGTCTAGCTGGAGGCAGGTGAAAGGCAACCACACATCGATGTCTCTCTGCCTCTCTGCCTCTCCTTTCCACTCTCTCTAAGAATAATAAATCTTTTTTAAAAATCTCAAAGGTTAAGCGTAGAAACAACTTTACGTGGGAGTCAAAACCTGGCCAACCCTGAAAGAGGACAAATTAGTTTGGCCTGAAAAGAAGGAAACAGCAAATGATGCTCTAAACCTGCCTAGCTATTTTCGTATATTACTGGGATATGCGATTGCTAAACTGTTCTTGCCTAATGAACAGCACTGAGTCCACTCTTGTTAACCTCTCAGTTCCTCTTCAGAACCAGCAGCCAATCCGCAACTCATTCCCAGTCCCCTGCAACCCTCCCCAAAATCCTGTAGCCAGCTCCAAACCTTACAAAAGAGCTTCCCTCCCCTCTCCTGAAATGAATAAACATAATTTTGTCGGACTAAGGCTTGTTCCTGGTGGGTTTTGACTGGTTAGGCTTTAAACGTTCATTTTGCAATTTTTTTTTTTTTTTTAGCTTTCATTAATAAGACGCTTGGAAAATTAATGTTTGAAATCAGCCATTTTTAAATCTGGTGTGCTGCAAGAGACGCGCTTTAATAATTTTTAAAACATGCAGTACCATCTGACTACTTAGAGGCACTGACCTCTTTTCCCTTAGATTGTGAAATTAAAAAATGAAGCAGCCAACACAACAATAGCGATCCATGTAGATGAATCAACATTATACATATTTTTTCCAAAAATGTATTTTTTGGTGTGCTGCAGAATTTTAGTAATTAGTTTACGTGTGCCACCAGATGAAAAAGGTTGAAAATCCCTGTCTGAAGGAACCAGAAGTCAATAGTTTTTGCACTCAGCTTTTTTCAATTGATACAATGTGAATTTCTCCCTTGCAATGATCTAAATGTTTGTGTTCATCCCCCACCAAATTCATACTTTGAAATCCTAACTCCCAAAAATAATAGTATTAGGAAGTGGGGTCTTTGGGAAGTACTTAAGAATGTGAGGGTAGAACTCTTATGAATGGAATTTTAGTGCCTTATAAAAGAGTCCAGAGAGATCCCTAACTCCTTCCACTATGTAAAGACACAGCAAAAAGGCACCAGCTATGAACTAGGAAACAGGCCCTTACTCGACCATGCTGATACCCTGATCTCAGACTTTTAGTCACCAAAATGGCAAGAAAGAAATTTCTTTTGATCCAGTGATTCCATTGCTAAGATTATACCTGAAAAATTCTGATGTTATCAGTGAAATCCTGGTTCTTCTCCCTGATGCCGTAAAGAATTACAGATCAATGAGCCTATTAGCATGTACGCAAAGTTTACTAGTGAATGGGAGAGCAAAAGTAAGGGTGGGTGGCCAAAGTCCAGGGTGGCAAGCTCACCCTAGAGCGAGCGGCCAAAGGCCAAAAGGGCCAAGAGAGCCAAGTGAGTGAGTCCTTTGTTCTGAGGACATATATGTATATAGTGGGTGGGATGGGGGTGATGAAGTTACATTTTGATTAGTGAAAGGAGGTGATGCCAGCTTTTTCTGGGGGACGTGACTACCTAAACTTGGGCATGTGTGAGGATCCGTTAGCCTGAATCCTTATCTTGCTCCAAACTCTACTTGTTCATTGTGCATGCATGATAGAAGGCAGGCAGTTAATCAAAGTTGTTTTTATGGGCTTTTTCTTAGGGTACTGTAGACCCTCTCCCACCTTTCTGGCTTTAGGATGAAAGCATAGTTTCAAAGGCTTTCTTTCCCAGGTAGTGGAAAGGATACATAGAATTTTAAGGATTTCCCTGCTCCCGTGTTAATATGGTGTTTCTTGTGATATTGGACCTCCTGGCAATATTATCAAACAAGGTTCAGGGCTGCTGAGTCAGCAGGTGAGGCATGTCTCCCTCTGCTCCTACTCTTCTCTAGTAAGTTCTTTATTAGATTGTAATGGTGAAGGTCCTTCCTTTGTTTCCTTTCTGCTATTCATTCCACCTGTACCACTGAAACACCAATTCAAAAGGACCTATGCAACCTTTTAATCATAGCAGCACTATTTACAATAGCCACATCCTGAAAACAGCCTAAGTGCCTAACATTGGATGAATGGATCAGAAAACTGTGGTACATTACACAGTGGAATACTATGCAGCAGAAAGAAAGAAGGAACTCTTGGGGATTGACTATGGCAGAGGGGATGGGGTTGGGGGGCAGGAGAGAGCAACGGGAGGGGGGATAGAACAACAATAAATTTAAAAATGAGCAGATCCTAGTCCAGCACAGTGGATCATAAAAAGTGAAATTTCTGTTGTTTATAAGCTACAGAAGTGTCAAAAGTAAAGCTGCTCTACTTCAGGTACATCCTGGGAGGCAAGGTTCTTTGGAAAAGACAATGAGAAAAATATAAGGCAGCGGGGGAAAAGGGAGACCAAATAGGAGATAGATTGACTCCATAAAAAGAGCTATTAGCACAAGTCTACAGAAGCTCATCAGGGCCATTGAGGACAGAACATTGTGGACAGGCTCACTAGGAGCCCTGGAGTCAGAGCCAACTCAGTAGGACATAACACATGCATAGCGCCCCAGCCTGTGACATTTTGTTACA
This sequence comes from Noctilio leporinus, assembly GCA_004026585.1. Lineage (NCBI taxonomy): Eukaryota > Metazoa > Chordata > Mammalia > Chiroptera > Noctilionidae > Noctilio > Noctilio leporinus. Next base: position 63,098 of record PVIW01003503.1, on the reverse strand, counting down.
GCAGTTTGAACAGAACAAGACACCCCTAGTTTTCAAATATCCTGCAACCAAGTTTCTCACGATTGGTTGCAGTTGATCTTTGGTGAACTTGTGAAGGACATAGACTCCTAGCATCTTCACAATTTAAATTCCACAACAACAGGAATTTTGTTGCTTTCATTCTCAGCTCCTGGAAAAGTGCCTAGCACATAGTAGGCACTTAAAAATGAATGAATGAGTATATGTATGTTGTGGAGAACAAAGGGACTAAAACAAAAGCATAAATTACAAAAATTGAACAATAAATGTAAATACCAAAGAGTATAATTAATCTTTATTTAGCCAAACTGAGATAGATGCTCACTTCACATTTTGAAATTGAAAGCTCAAAACATAATTTCTGAGGGAATTAAGAGGTACCAAAAAATAAGTTTTGGTCCAAGAACCAAGGAGCTGGGAATGAAGAGTAAAAGGAAGAATGGAGTGAAATTAACAAAACTACAGAATTGATCTAAGTAGAAGTGCCCGGAAGCAGGCACCTGAGGGGTCATCTAGATCACAGGTCACATATTTGTCAATATTTTCACTGTTCCACAGTAAAATAAGTCCAATATAAAGATGTTGGTGTTCAAATGCCCTTTCTTCCATAAAGCAATAATGAGAATAAGTGGTAGGGTTTTACCAAACACTATTATGTGCCAGCATAAAGAGGTGGCAAACTTTTGTCAGGTATCTCCTTTTTTTTAAGATTTTATTTCATCATTAGAAAGAGGGAAAGGGAGAGAGGTAGAGAGGGAGAGAGTTATCAATGTATGGTTGCATTTCACCTGCCTCCAGCCACAGACATGACTAGAGACCTATGGTTTCATATGTTAGTAAACTTGTTTTAAAAAGGAGACACCTGCCCTGGCTGGTAACATAGTGGTTAAGGCGCCGGCCTGTGAACCCAAAGGTCACAGGTTCAATTCCCCAGCCAGGGCACATAACCAGGTTGCAAACCAGGTCTCCAGTCAGGTCTATGGCTGGAGGCAGGTGAAATGCAACCATACATTGATGTCTCTTTCCTTCTCTTCCTCTCTCTCTTCCCTTCTCTCTAAAAATAATAAATAAAATCTTAAAGGGGAAAAAAAAAAAAAAAAGAATGGACAAGAGCCATGGACAGGCACTTCACAGAAATGGATAGCCTAATGGCCAATAAACATAAGAAAATTTGCTTAATCACATTAACCAACAGGGAAATGCAAATTAAAACCACAATGAAGTACTAGAACAGCTAAAATGGCTAAAATTAAAAAGACCAGCAATACTACCCTGGTTGGCAGCTCAGTTAGTTAAAGCGTTTTTCCAATATGCTAAGGTTGCAGGTTTGATCCCCAGTCAGGGCACATAGAAGAATCAACCAATGAGTGCATAAATAAGTGGAACAACAAATCGATGTTTTTAAAAATATATAATTCTTTATTGTTGTTCTATTACAGTTGTCCCATTTTTCCCCCATTGTTTTCCCATGCCCAGACCACTCCAGCCCCTCTCCCACAGTCAATCCCTACCCTGCTGTCCATGTCCTCATCAACATTTCTCTGTCTCTTCTCTTCTTTTCTCTTCTCCTCCTCTCCTCTCCCCTCCCCTCCTCTCTCTTCTCTCTCTCTCTCTCTCCCCCTCTCTATCTCATCAATTTAAAAAAACAAAACAAAAAAAGACTAGCAATACTAAGTGTTGATGACAGTGTGGAACAACTGGCCACTACTGGTGGGAGTACAAACTGATACAACCACTTTGAAAAACTGTGTGGTAGTATCTACTAAAACTGAACATGCTAATTATACTCCATAATCCAGCAATTCACTCCTGGGGATATACTCAACAGAGATGTACACTTCTATGCATAAAAGACATACATGATGATGTTTATAATAGCCAAATACTAGCAATGACTAGAAATGACATAATCATCAACAGTAGAATGGATAAATAAATTGCAGCATCTGGGTAAAATGTTATATTATACTACTCAGCTATATACAGCAATGAAAATGAGCAAACAATTGCTAATGCCACAGCAGGTATGATCTAAGTTGAACTACTCCAGACACAAAAAAGTAAAATATGACATGATTTTACTTAGATGAAGTTCAACACCAGGTGTAACTAATCTATACCATAGTTATTGTCACCATAGTAACTGCTAGCCTGACTTCTAATCAGGCTAGCAGTTACTATGGTGATAATACAAAGAGTAGGAACAAGGGGTGTGGTAACTTTCTAATGTTTTATTTATCAGAATGGAGTTTACAGGGATGTGTTCACTGACTGATAATTCATTGAGCCCTGAATTCATAATGTACGCACTTTTTGGCTTACTTAAAATAAAAGTGCGTGTCAAAATATGCACGACTCCAAAAATGTTAGTGGTACCTTGTGGAGGCTGCAGTGATTCATCTTTACCACCAGAGGGACTGCTACCAACAGTTAAGGCTAAAAACCCTACAGAGTTGGCAATACCAGCTGGGCAGGCTGGGATTTTGAATTTCAGATTGGGAGATAAAGAAGCCCCTGGTCATGGCAGCCTTCCCATCCTTCTTCTAGGCAGTAGACACCTGCCCGCCTCCAAATGAGTCTGCATCAAACTGGATAGAGCCCCTAGATGAGCCACCAGTCTGAATGGGCAGTGGAGAGCCACTGGTCATCTGCTGGCCCTCCATCCTGAGATAGCTGCTAAAAGCCTCCTCCAGGAGGCGTGTGGTGGGGGAATAAGAGGCATCTAGATGGCCTGAGCACAGGCCCTCCCAAACCTGCCCCACAGGGTTCACCTAGGTGAAGAAGAAAACCTCCCCAACCCTGAACTTCAGCAACATCTTCCACCTGGAAGCACTGGCCATCTGCATGATTGGCCACTCTACGTATGGCTAATGAAAAACACTCATATCTGTAGGATGGGTCCTGTGGTTACACCCTCTAGGTTGGAATCCCAGGACTACCACTTGCTAAGTGGCCTGGAGCAAGTCACCTGTCTCTCTGTGCCTCACTTTTCCTCATTGGTAAAATGTAGATAAGCCCATCCATGGGGTTTATGATAACTAAATAAGATAACACATGTTCATTGTGTAGCACACTGCCTGGTGTATAGCGAGCAGGCAATAAATGGGAGCTAATTATTATTTTCCAAAAAACTCTTCTGGAGATTCAAAACACTTTCTCATCTATTATATAAGTAAGGAGGACAGCATGAAGGTCCTCATTTTACGATGGGGAATTATGAGGTCCAGGGACACAAGGTGGCAGGTTGGTTGGTGAGCAAAGGGCAGGAGATCCAACTCAGCCCAGGAGCCCCCTCTGCAGCACTGCACCACAGACAGGGCGTCTGTGCCCTGGCTGGTGGCTCAGTGAATAAGGCTCCAGCCTGTGAATCCAAAGGTTGCTAGTTCGATTCCCAGTCAGGGCACATAACTAGGTTGCAAGCCAGGTCTCCAGCCAGGTCTGTAGCTGGAGGCAGGTGAAAGGCAACCATACATTGATGTTTCTCTCTCTCTCTGCCTCCCTTCCTTCCCTTCTCTGGAAATAATAAATAATATAAAAATCTTAAAAAAAAAACAACCTGTCTGTGATGCTCATGTGGAGAGAGCAGAGGTGCTGTACCCACAGTACTGAGCCTAAGGGGAACAGGAAGGTCATTTTTAGGTCAGTGGGGATGTAATCTGTTATGACACAGGGCAGGAGAAAAGGGAAATTGAGGCCTAACCTCTTGCCCCAAACAAAGAGGAAGTGGATGGCTGGGGTACCCAAGCTCGGGGGGTACAGAAAAGGCCTTTATCACCCTGGGAAGCCCATCATGACCATTGTGGTAGAGTTGCAGCTGCCCCAGAGGGTTTCCCTGACTTCTAGGGCTGTGTTTAAGCCCAGGCTTTGGACTTAGGCAAGTTTGCCTTTGGCACCACATCCCAGGTGTGACTGGGGGCAGGTGGTTAAATTCTCTGAGCCAGTTTCCTAATCTAAAGATGGGGCTGCTGTTCCAAAGCTAAAATGAAATAATGCATGTAGAATGCTTAGCTTTGGGGCATTGACATTCCATTTGGCAAAAGAAGAGCTTGTAGCAAAAGAGCTGAATTTCTAGAGCAAGTCTGAGGGAATGCGCACATGGCCTGATATGCTAAAGAGGAAACATGTTTCTTTCCTAGAGTGAAAAGGACTGAAACCTGGGGAAGGCAGATACAGTCTTATTCAAAGGTCAAGACTGTCCCCAAGGTGGAGTCCACCCTTCTCCCCACCTGATGGTGGGTAGCCATAAGTGGCAGAAGTGTGCCTGGGTGAAGAGAAACAGCATGATCACCACTCTAACCTGGCATCCTGGTGCCTGAAAATCCACCCTTACTCCAAAATTTAACCTTTCTTCATTTACCACTTCAACCCTGCCCCCATTCTGTTCAGGCCACCTCTACTGATAAGGAATCATGTTCAGCTGCTGTAACAGAGACCTGACTACAGTGGCTTAAACACACAGGATTAATTCTTTCATATCCAGGAAATGAGGTAGATGGGAAGTTCAGGCTGGCATGGTGGCTCCACAGAGTCTTCAGGATGCTGGGCTTACTCTACCTTTCTGCGTTGCCCTCCGTGCTGTGTGACTTCCATCCTCATTGGCACCCCATGTTCCAAAGAGGGCTGCAGGAGCTCCAGCCATCACATCCACAATCCAGGCTGGACTCAGTAAGAAGGAAGGGAGGAAGAGCCAAAAGTCTCACAGTCCAGCCTAGTCACCTCCCTTTAAACTAGTCCCACTTACATATGATTGGCCAGAAATTAGTAATTTATCTGATTTTAGCTGCAGAAAGGGCTGGGAAATGAAGTCTTTCAGGTTAGTGCATTGCAGCCCTCCCCCTCCCTTCAAATGAGATCCAGTCCCCAATGGGGCCTTGTCTAGAAGAAAGATTGGTCCTTTTCTAATTCACCGACACCTAGGGGCTAGCAGTAGACCTAGAAGTGAGGATAAATTACCCCCAGGAAGGCCATATTCCAGAATATGAGTGTGTCTAAGGAGAAGACCGCTTCTCAGTATCAACAAAAAGCTGAATCTATCTCTTAAGGAGGCAGGGCAATGCCTATGAGGTGCAATCTCTTTGAGTGGAGCAAAAAAGTTAGTGTTGGGTGGTGGGAAGGTCAGTGATGGGCACATTCAGAGAAGGGGAGTTTAGGGATTGGTTGGCAAACCACAATGTGGCTATTGCTGATTGGCTGACTTACAGAAGCATGCCCACTGAGGCAAATTGTCATTGTTCGGTTAAAAGATGAGTTGTCATTGATTAAAAGATTTATGACCTGCAAGTGATCACTTGTTGTCATGGCAACAGGTTCTCTCGCTCTCTCTCTCTCTCTCTCTCTCTCTCTCTCTCTCTCTCTCCAGCCCTTCTTGGGTATGAGGAATTTTTTTCTCTCAAGTGTTGGCTAGCTCAAATCATTCCCCTCCTACTGTTACTTTAACAGTGGGCCATGTATACTCAAGGGGATAAATCTCCAGAAGGATTTAGAGGCTGCCTGGGGTAAGGCACCTGCCTGGTCCAGGCTGTGACAATAAGGCTCACTTCCTGTCATCTCCCTCCAAGATCCTGGGGTGGGGGTGGGGGTTTCCAATACAGGGATCAGGGAAATTTGTTGTATAGCAGGGAAGGGCTCTGGCCCAGGGACATAGGAACCTGGACTCCCAGTCACTCGTCTGGGAGGGAGATGTGAGGCACCAACAGACAGAGTGTAGGGGGCCAGACTTCATCATCAGTTTTTGTCCCTGCCTCCACTGAGGTCTCTTCTTCATCCCTCCTTTTTGGCTCTCCCTTGGCTCAGCAAGAACCATGTGTAGGACCATGTGTACTTACCTACTCATATCCCCAAGGGCCACTCCTAGAACCGTCTGAGGAGATTGGAGCTGCATCAGGACTAGCACTAACAGCAGACAGGTTTGCTGCAGCACAGTGGCCGTTTCAGGCCATTTTAGGTCCCCCAAAGCTCTCCACCCGCCCCCATTTCCCTGCCATTGAGCAATGGCTTTGGTGGCTAAGCTCATGTGGTTTTCCTGTTGGTTTGTGTTTTTTAAGTAATTCAAACGTTGTTTTTTTTTTAATCTTGATTGAGATAGTTCACATATTAATCCACTTCACCAATTTAAAGTGTACAATAGATCAACAACAATAAAATTTTTAAAAAGCTAAAAAAATAAATAAAGTGTACAATATAATGGTTTTTAGTATAGTAACAGATATGTGCAACCATCAGCACAGTCAAATTTATTTTTTTAATTTTTAAAAAGATTTTATTTACTTAATTTCAAAGACAGAGAAAGGGGAAAGAGGAGAGAAACATTGATGTACAAGAGAAACATCGATTGGTTGCCTCTTGCATACCCCTAGCCAGGGATCTGGCCCACAACGTAGGCATGTGCTGTGACAGTGCATCGAAGCAGCGACCTTTCTATTTGTGGGATGATGCCCAACGCATGAGCCACACCAGTCAGAGCACCACAGTCAACTTTAGAATATTTTATCACATCACAGAGAAACCCAATACTTATCACCCCTCAACCTCCAGCCCCAGGCAACCACTCGTCTATTTTCCATCTCTATAGATTTACCCATTCTGGACATTTCATATAAATGGAATCATACAATATGTCACCTTTTGTGTTTGATTTCTTTAAAAAATTTTTTTTTATTGATTTGAGAGAGGGAAAGGAGAGGAAAGAGAGGGAGATCAAGTTGTTGTTCCACTTAGTTGTGCATACATTGCTTCATTGGTTGACTAATGCATGTGCCCTGACTGGGGATGGAACCCACAACCATGGTGTATTGGGACAACATTCTAACCAAATGAGCTACCTGACCAAGGTGTGTCTGATTTCTTTTACTGAGCATGTTTTCAGGTTCATCCATGTAGCATTTATCAATACTTCATTCTTGTTTATGTCTAAATAACATACCGTTGTATGGAGGGTACCACATTTTATTTATCCATTCATCAGTGGATAAACATTTGGGTTGTTTCCACCTTTGGTTATTGTGAATAATGCTGCTATAAAGATTTGTATATGAACTTTTGTGTGGACATAAGCTTTTATTTCTCTTGAGTATACATTTAGGAGTGGAGTTGTTAGATCATAACCTTTTGAGGAACTCATGAGGGTTTCTGATGGCTGTTCTTTCTTGTTCATTTTTCTTAGGCTGGACAAACCATAGTGTGGCTGTTGCTGATTGGCTGGCATTCTAATACTCAAAAATTTATCCAGGTCCTGTTGTCACCTCTAGGAGACAGGCATTTTCTTCGACTGCAGTCAGAAATATTACCCTGGCTGGTATAGCTCAGTGGATTAAGTGTTGGCCTGTGAACCAAAGGGGTGCTGGTTCAATTCCCAGCCAGGGCACATACCTGGGTTGCAGGCCAGGTCCCCAGTTGGGGGCATGCAAGAGGCAACCAATCTATGTTTCTCTTGGGCATCAGTGTTTCTCTCCCTTTCTTTCTCCCTCACTTCCCCTCTCTCTAAAAATAAATGAAATCTTTAAAAAAAGAAATATAATAGTACCCCTGTTCTACCATTAACAAAATCCTTAACTGGAATATTGAAAACCTGATAACCTTACTGTTTGTTGACTGACAGGTACCATTAATAATAGCTTTCCTCAGGAAGTAGTTAATAAGTGCTGACCTACAAACATTCTGACAAAGTTGTACTTGTGGCAGCCATGAGAATATGCCCCGAGGATCTCATCCAGCTGACTGACCAAGGTCCCCACCTGGGTCACTGCAGAGCCCCTCATGGCTTTTAGACAGAGGTCACAATGCTTATGGGCTATCCAGCCATGACTCAGTAGTCCTGCATCAAGGATACAAATGCTGAACTGGTCAGGGGAGACCAGGGACTTCTCTGAGGGATGGTTTTGGCTCAAGGATTCCCCAACAGCCTAGCTGAATTTCCCTTGGAAATGCACTACAGCATAAGATACTTCCACCCACCCAAACTTCCTTCCTTCCCCCCTTCACTTGGGCTGCACCTACTCTGCCAGCCTGTCTCATTCCCTCCGCATTTCCTGTCTCAGGCATTTCCCAGAATATCCTTTCTGCAAATCCTGTCTTGGCAACTGCTTCTCAGAGATCCTGGACTAACACACTATTAATCTCCCAGCTGTTCCCTAAACATAATACAAATTATTCCCAAATAATTTGGGGATCCCAAAGTGTCTACCTGTTTCGTGCTTAGAATTTAATCCCCAAAAAATGTAGACTAGGAAAACAGTTTTATGTGACGGAAAGTAGAAGAATCAAAAGGATTTGCTTATTGCCAGGCTTTGAGCATTTTTATCATCACAGTTATCACACATGAGGTCTGGAGGCAGAGGGCCTAGAGTGCTCCTGATGGTTTCTTTTTAGGGACTGAATGAGTTCCATAATCCAGAGAGAGGGGCTTGTATACTATATATGGCTGCTCCAGACACTCTAGTCTAAAGCTAGGTTTTGGGGTCAGAACAGAGTTGGGGTGAGTGGGGGTGAATGGGGAAGGTTGTTGTCAGGGGAGTCCTAAGAAGACACGAGCCTACCACCAAACTCTCTTTTCTAGTAGCACCCGGTCCGTCTGTGTTTATCTTCAGCTAGTGACTGGAGTGGGCTAGGGCGTGCGTTTTATCCCTCTGCAAAGCACTACTTTCTCTCCCAGAAGCTCAGTCCTGAGGCCTAAGCCACCATCATCTGCGCTCACTCCCCATCTAAGGCAGAAAGTCTCTCCTCCCCAGACATCTGGGAAATCTGAACATCAGACAGTGAGTTTACAAGATGTTCAACAAGTAAAGACATGTGGTGTCTTGACAGGGAGTCCTTTGTCTGGGCTAAATGGCAGGCACCTCTCCTGCTCAGCAGATTTGGTTTGCCCCACTACAGTTCTAAATCGGGTCTTTCAGTCAATGTTCAGAACTTGAAAAGGGAGATACTCTTCTGTGGCAAAAATAAATGAGAAGGGAAACTTCAGAGAATCCTTTATTGTTTTAAAGGGCAGTAAAGGGTAATAGGACTGTAAGCACTGATGGTCCTAGCCTGAGTTTTTTGTTGGTGCTTAATCAGTAAGCTGGCTGTTTGAAAGCTGTCAGTCCTGGAAATTTCCTTGAGGCGGCAGGAATTAGAGCACTGAGCTAGAAGGGAAGCTCTCTGCCCTAAGGATTTAGAGGCTGGCTGGAGGCCCCTGGCAGAAATGAGGGCTCCCCGTGGATGAGTGCCTCTGCCCTGGCTCAGGACACGATCACTAAGACTTTGAGAGCACAGATGCCCAAGCCCACACTCCATGCAGTAAGGCAACTTATTGGACACAGCTGCTCCCTGAGGAAGGGGAATGACCTGGTTGGAGTCTCAGGCTACTCTGTGATCAGAGCCCCTTGCACTTGCTTTGTTCTCAGAATATGTGACTATATCTGGAATCAACCCAGGAATCAACCTTGACAAATGTCTGCATGCTTTGTGTTCAGCAGAGATAACAATTAGAATTAAAAAAAAAAAAAAAAAATTGGGTAGCAGGCAAAACGCACTGGTTTATCCTTACCCTTACTGACATTTGAGAAATCACCTTGGTTCTAAAGGCTCTAAGCTTCTCCCCAGATTTGTAAGGCTGTGATTGATGCTGAATGGAAGCCCATGAATCCTGGCTTCCAGCTGCCAAGCCCTGACGGCCCTCGCAACGGCCCTTCCCACTCGCTCCACTCTCCCACTCACTCTCCACTCACTCCACTCTCCCACTCACTCTCCACTCACTCCACTCTCCCACTCACTCCACTCTCCGTAGCTCTCTGGGCTCCTGCCTCTCTCTCCCTAACACAGTAAGCCCCAGCTTGGGGGCCTTTGGATCATCTCTGACTTCTCACAGATGGATGTAATCCTCTGCTTTTCTTATCTTTTGAGTGGCTCATCTACCTTCCCTCATCTGTTACATGAGAACTGGGGATGCCAGAAAGGAAGTAGGAGGTTGCCGTTGAGGATTTTCAAGGTATCTTCCAGCTTAGACAGTTAGGGATACTGAGGGGGTCTACTGAGGGAAAGGCAGCATGCTAAGTGCATGTGCCTATTCTCAAAGAGTTTCTAGTTAAATAGGTCTGATGCGTACATTAACCCCCCCACCAAAAAAAAAAAAAACCCTCTAACAATCAAGGTAGATATCCGGCATGGCTCATTAAATTATCAAAATTCCTCGGAAATCCAAGGAGATGATAGATTCCTTCAAGAGGCAGAGAGGGTTGGTGAAAAAATAAAACATAAAATATGATTCCTGAACTCCTTCCCAAGGCTGGTTGGCACAGATGCCCTTGGCCTACTGCACAAAGTATCCTAATTATCCCAGTTACAATCCCATTGGGTAAGCCATCTCCTTCCATCCTGCTAGCATGGAAGTCTGTCCATGGACCTCCAGACTCACAACCTCTAAAAAAATTTAATTTAAAAAAAATGTTTTTACTTATTTTTAGAGAGCTGAAGAGAGAAGGAGAGGGAGAGAAACATCAAGGTTGCTTTTTATGCACCCCCAACTGGGGACCTAACCCGCAACTCAGGTATGTGCCCTGAGAATGAACTGGAAATTGAGCTGGCCACGCTATGGTTCACTGGCTGGCGAATCCATTGAGCCACACTAGCCAAGACTAATTAATTTTTAAAAAGACTTTATTTATTGCCCTGGCTAGTGTTGCTCAGTGTGTTGAGCATCAACTTGTGAACCAAAGGGTCAGGTCGCCAGTTCTATTCCCAGTCAGGGCACATGCTCAGGTGCATTGGATATTTCTCTCCCTCTTTTTCTTCCTCTCTTCCCCTCTCTCTAAAGGTAAAATAAATAGTTTTTTAAAAAAGATTTAACTTATCTTTTAGGAAAAGGAGAAGGGAGGGAGAAAGAGAGGGAAAGAAACATTGACGTGTGAGAGATATGTCAATGGGTTGCTTCTCACATGCCCCCAACTGGAGATGTGGCCCGAAACCCAAGCATGTTCTGTGACTGGGAATCAAACCAGCGACCCTTCAATTCACAGGCCAGCACTCAGTCCACCAGCCAGGGCTCTTGACCTTTGTAATGGTGCCCTTCATTAAATCTTTTTTGCCTTCTTGATCACAATATATATATAATATATATATATATTTGATATTTATAAATGTATAAAATATATTTGTTGTTAGTTATGACTATTTGCTAGTCACAGTGCTAAGTGCTTCCCACACATGTCATCTCATTTATTTCTCACAACAGTGCTTTAGGTAGCTATAAATATGATTATTGTCCCAGTTTACAGAGGGCAAAACTGAGAAGTTGAGTGACACATCTTAGGTCCCATAGTTAACCAGAAATGGAGACCTGTTTGAACTCAGATCGCTCCCCTCTCACACTTTCTACTCATTGAAGAAATGTGAGACCTAGTTAGACAAAAGCATAGAAGCAGAGAGCTGGGCGAGGAGAAAAGAACATGGCAGGAGTTAGATTGGGAGTGTGGATTACAGCCAAGGCAAGGGACAAAAAGGGCATTCTGGAAAGCCAGTGTTAAACTCTCCCTGGGAGGGCGTGGGCATCAGGGTTGGGATGACTAAGCAGCAGGAATGACCACAGGGAGAACTTCCTAAGAGGAAGTCTTTCAAGGACTCCCATTTGGGCTATACCTAGAGTTTGAACACGGAGTCCTTCCAGCACAGTTCTTGCTTTGCAGCCCTGGACTTTTGTGAGCTTTGGGTATAGCTTTAGTGCTGAATTCATCCCACTTACCTCTCCCAGCTGCAGCAGACAGAGGCAATGGAACATTGTGGATAAAGTCCTGGTTTCTCATCCGTGTCTGAGCTGTAACTTTGGACAAATTATTACTCGGGGTTTCAGTTTTCTCATCCTTGCAATGGGGCTGTAACAGGTACATTACATGAATTGCTGGAGGCTTGAGATAATGCATTAAAAAACTTGAAGCCCTGGCTGGTAGCACAGTGGGTAAGGCGCCGGCCTGCGAACCCAAAGGTCACAGGTTCGATTCCCCAGCCAGGGCACATGACAAAGTTGCAAACCAGGTCTCCAGTCAGGTCTGTGGCTGGAGGCAGGTGAAAAGCAACCATACATTGATGTCTCTCTCCCTCTCTGCCTCTCTCCCTTCCCCTCTTTCTAAAAATAATGAAATCTTTAAAAAAAAAAAACAAAAAACTTGACACACTAAAGAAACAGTAGCAATTATTATGATTTATCTACAAGCCAGTCTTAAGCATTTTGGTTCATGTTGTTCCCAAAGTGCCTTTTCTCTGCCTCTCAAATCCTTCCCACTCTTCAAAATCAACAAATTATTATACTGTGGAGGCCATAGAGAGTAGCAGGTAAGAGCATGCATGGATTTGTGAGCCAGCCAGCCTAGGCTTGAATCCTGGTTCCTGTAACCCTTAGGCCTATGACCTCATCTCTGTTTCCTCATCAGTAGTGGGAAAACCTGCCTCATAGGATCATTATGAGGAGTTGAGGAGTAAATGAATGAACATTTGCCTAACACTTATAATGCTGCCTGGCACATAGTAGTTGCTTCATGAATGCATGTTAAAAAGTTTTCCAGAGTATCTGTTATAATATAGCAAACAGCACGACTTCATTGGGGCACAGGCAGCACAGAGCTGTTCACATAAGCACATATTTAAACTGATGATTGGGTGGAGGAACAAGCGGAGACTTCTCTTCCTGGAATATCTGAAGGGTTCTAGGGTGTGCTTCTCTGTTGGAAACCCATGAGGTCTAAAGACTGAGGGATTAGGAGATGGGGGATAACAACAGCTCTGCTGTTAAACAGCCTACATGGCTTGGGAATCAGCATTCCGAGTCAGTTCCCTAACGTGTAAAAATAGATAAGTGTCCACCGACATCAATACAACTATTTACCGAGTATCTTCCAGGTAGATAGGCACGCGCTAGTATTAATGATGTCTATTTACAGATGAGGCTGGGAGAGGTTTCACGAACTGCCCGAAGATACAGAGCAGATAGTATAAAAACGTGAAGATTAGCGAATGAATCAAATTCTGCGTGCGGCGGAGGGAAGAGAGATTCAAACGATAAAGGCTATTGCAACGAAAGGCTTATAAATGATAGCTGTACTACGAGAGCAGGTTGGCTTTGGAACCCTGGCGGGCAAGCACGTCCCAACCCCGCCCAAAGGTTGGGCCCCCTGGAGCGCTTACGTGCGCTCCGTGACCGCTGCAGCGGATGTGGGCCGACAGCGGAGGCCGCATGCGCCCTGGCCTGGCACCGTTCACCACCCCTCCCCTCGGCAGCCTCCGGGCCAGCACAGGACGCAAGCGCACACCCGGCAGCCAACAGTGGTTCCCAGTGAATGGAAAGATTTAGGACGAGTTAAGTGTTAGAGCCCGGTGGCTGGCGCGAGTGCGCAGGCGCAGCTGGGGACAGGGGCCGGGCCGCCACCCCGGAATCTCGGAGAGCTCCAGTCTGCATCACACTCGGAGCCGCCGCCATGGCCGCCTACAAGCTGGTGCTTATCCGGCACGGCGAGAGCGCGTGGAACCTGGAGAACCGCTTCAGCGGCTGGTTCGACGCAGACCTGAGCCCAGCCGGGCACGAAGAGGCGAAACGGGGCGGGCAGGCGCTGCGAGGTGCGGAGAGGGCCGGGCTGTGGGTGGCGGTGCGAAGGCCCGGCGGGCCGCTCGGTCAGCTCCTCCTGGCTCGTGCCCACACCCTCCGGAGAGGGCCGAGACCTTGGGCTTCGTCTAGCAGTTTATTTTGCAATTCAGAAAATGGGCCCGGGATGGGGGGCGTCGACTTGCTCAAGGTCACCCTGTAGAGCGTGCGGGACTGCGCGCCAGGAAGTGGACCGGGGCAACCCCTCCGCGGCGGTTTGCGCTCTCGACACCCCCTTGCGAAATTCTTTCTAGTTTGATTATTTAGTAACTCGGGGACAGGTTGTTAAATTGAATGCCCGGTTTCTTACAGCATCTGTAACCAAGCCTTCTTAAGAGGCTGTTGCGGATCCTATGAAGCGATAGGCCACATTCATCTCCCACTGTGAAGCGAGTGACACGAAGCGGGGGTGGGGAGGGGGGTGGTTTGTTAAGTAGGCATCAAGCTACCGAGAAATCCACGTTCTTATATAGGCCTTTTCGGCCCAGCATTATTCCACAAATCCTGTGCCCAAAATGTATCCGCAAATTTAATTGAATGAATGAATGATTTGAGTTGATTCTCTCCACAGTCTCATAAGTATACAACAAATTTTATACCCCTCCTTCCCATCCCATCCTTTCCTGGGCCTCTAATAGTTGGGGTAGTGAGGATTGGAAAGATGACTTGTCCAAGATCGTATTCTCTTATTCCTAGTCCAGTGTCTTGGCCCCAGTTCTGGGGTTGAGTAACGGAATAGGTGTGAGGAACTGGCAGGCTGCTGGCCAAGGACGCTGGGCAGAGGTGGAAGTGGCAGTGAGATAAGCTAGGCAGGGTTGCCCCCTGTGGCAGACAGGTCTGTGATTTTGAAATGCTAATAAGGGAGCATTCCCTGCTGCCAACAAGTCAAAGAATCTTTGGACTGAGGAGGTGCTTTGTCCAGGCCCGGCCCTGCGCCTTTCTAACCTCTGGACAAAGAAACAGTCATTTAAAAGGGTCACTGATGGCCTGGGTGATGTGGAACAGGTATTTGGCTCCAGGTTGCTCTTTCCGGCTTCTTGCCCTCACTTTCCAAGCAAAGTCTGGGAAATGTAATCCTGCTGAAGGTGTGTGAATGCTTTGAGATGGCTGTTTGACCACATGGTGTTAGGAGAGCTAGGGAAAGGAAAGTGCTGGTAAGGAGGCCATTTTCTCTCCTACTACCAGGCAGGAAGAACTGCATGGGTCTGTGGTGGTTTGCTGATGGCAAATAAATTGTAGCTGCCCTTTAAGACTGATCAAAAGGTTAAATTTGTAACCTGTTAAAGTAACAGACCTTTCATTTTTTAAATACTGGTAGTGTTTTTATTTTTTTGGTAGCATTAGTTTTTAAAAGTCCCATTTAAAATTTTAATACTTACTAAGGGCATTACAAATGATTTTATTAAAAATGAAAGACTAAAAGCAAAAACTCTAAATGATGAAGACCTTCATGAATAATAAAGACCCTGCTCTGCTGGTGTGGCTCAGTGCATTGAGCACCCAGCCTGTGGACTGAAAGGTTGCTGGTTCAGTTCCTAGTCAGGGCACATGCCTGGGTTGTTGGGCTGGGTCCCTGATTGGGGTCCTGCAAGAAGCAACTAATCAATTTCTCTCATACTGATGCTTCTGTCCTTCTCTTTCTCCTTCCTTTCACCTGCCTCTCTCTAAAAATAAAATCTTAAAAAAAAAAAATGGTCTCAAATACATTGTGATTACTTTAGAAAAAAATATCAGAAACTAAATACATTAAATTAAATTCACCAGGGCTTTTAAGTGATAGTAGGGTTTATAGATTTGAGTCTGATTTCAGGAGAAAGCCAGTAAGAATTGAGTATTCTTTTTCATGCAGTCTTGCTCCTGGCAGTCTTGCTCCTGAGGGAGGATGAAGTCCATAACACCCTACACCAGCAAATCATCCCCGGGGGTGTTCCTAGACTTGTTTGATGGGCAAATTAAAGAAAGAGGCCAGAGTTCTGTTAAGAGTCTTAGGGGGAACTGCTTTTCTCCTTGGGGACCTATTTGTATCCCATTTTTTGTATTCTATTCCAAGTGGAAATAATTGCAGTGAAATAAGCAGTGGCTTTTCAGCATTAAAACTGAGGCTTGTGCCCCAGCTAGTAGCACAGTGGATAAGGTGCCGGCCTGCGAACCCAAAGGTCACTGGTTTGATTCCCCAGCCAGGGCACATAACCAGATTGCAAGCCAGGTCTCCAGCCAGGTCCATGGCTGGGGGCAGGTGAAAGACAACTATACATGGATGTCTCTCTCCCTCTCTGCCTCTCTCCCTTTTTCTCTCTCTGGAAATAATAAAATCTTTAAAAAACAAAAACAAAACAAACAAACAAAAAACCTGAGGCTTGCACCTATGGATAGTTGCTTCCCAGTAAATCAGCCTTTTATTGGGGCACCTTTCCTCCCCTTAAGGCTAGGAAGGGGATGATATCTGTGTCTACTAGGACTTGTCCTGAGCCTCAGTGACGAGCTGTCTTCTTCCCTTGTGGGTGGTGGTAGTTTCCTAGTGATTAATTCTTTCTTCCTCCACTAGGGTAGTTTTTACTGGCCTCAGTTGAATGACTGGCAGGAAAATTCACTTCACATTCCATAATGACTGTTGGCAACCTCAATGAGGTAATAATACCTAGGAAAGTGTGCTAAATTTCAAAGAGGGCCTTGTAGCCTCATGGAGGAAAACAGGACTGTTTTCTTGGCCTAAAACATAAGGGAGGGCCATATTTCCCCTTAAAGTGGGAGAATGATTTTTCATGAAACCTGAAGTAAGATTAATGGTTGTAACCTACTTTTTGGGCCAACATAACTCTTTTGACTACCACTCCTTGACACCTTCTATGTGGAGATTTGTTTCTAGTGAATCAGACAGTGCACAGCATTTGCTCTCTCTCTCTTGCTCTCTCTCTCAAGCTCCAGTGAGTAGCTTCTTTTAAACTTGGTTTATTGACCTAGGTAATTATATTCCTGTCAGGATACTCAGGAGTAGGCTGATACTTTATCGCAGAGAGGAACTGTGGCTGAAGAGACTGATGTAAATCCCATTGTACAGTAAAAATATAACTTCATGCAACAAAGTTTTATCAGCATCCTCAAGGAGCTCTTGCTGTATCCTAATTGTTAGGAGTTCAAAATCACATTTACCCTAGACCAGAGGTTAGAGAGGACTGAAATGTAGTAATTATTAATCAGAAGTGACAGTTCTAACTAAACTACAAACATCAAGATCCTTAGGATTTAGGAAAATGTGGAGGTAGCTAGAGATGGTGGTTATGAGTTCGATTTTTAGAGTCCAGCCTGGGTTTTAATCTTTTTCAGATAATAGCTTTGCGTAATTTGACTTAACTCCTTTAGTCTTTATTTTTCTTATCTGGTAAAATATGTTTTAAGGGTTGTAACCTCAGGATTGTTATGAAGACTAAATAAAATACAAGTACTTAGTCCAGTGCCTGACAGATTATAAGCCCCCTATAAATATTTATTAAGATTCCAAGCTTTTAGGATCATTTTCTTGAAAGAACTGAAGGCAAAATAAATTCTTAAAATGTGTTTAATTGAAGCATAGCATCCTGGGGACTAGGATAAGCAGCACAGATGTCAGGTTACTTGGTTGATAGTACATTTAGGCCTTGGGTTAAACACATTATTGGGGAGGTATGTCATCAACCGTAATGTAAATCAATAAATTTTATTTTCTCTGAAGGCAGAATATTGTTTAACCTGCTGGAATATACAAAATTAAGTACTTAGTTCAATATTTTTCATTTGGACTACTTGTCCAGAAGTTATATGTAAGAAAATTTTGACTCCAGAGCGGGCCTGTTTATCACTTTGAACTTAAATTTCCAGATGCTGGCTATGAGTTTGACATCTGCTTCACCTCAGTACAGAAGAGGGCAATTCGGACTCTCTGGACAGTGCTGGATGCCATTGACCAAATGTGGCTGCCTGTAGTGAGGACTTGGCGTCTCAATGAGCGGCACTACGGGGGTCTGACTGGCCTTAATAAAGCAGAAACTGCTGCCAAGCACGGAGAGGCCCAGGTAAAGATCTGGAGGCGCTCCTATGATGTCCCACCACCACCGATGGAGCCCGACCATCCCTTCTACGGCAACATCAGTAAGGTATGTACAAGTACGTACAAAGTGTTGTTTGGCTTGGTTAACCTAGGACCAAGGGATGAGAATCTGGGCCTCACTCTTTAGCTTTTATTGCTGCAGCCTAGTCCCATTGAGTTTATAATTTGTTAAAATAGTCATTGTAATCCCTGGCTCTCCAGAGAATGGCCTTCATGTGTTAAAAGATTCATCATTTCTGTTATGTAAAAACAATTTATATCTTAAAAAAAATATATCTCCTGCCATATTTTGTACAATCCCTCTATAGGGTCGGGTCTTCTAAGCTGTAAGATAAAATGAATTGGAAATAGCCTTTGTCATCTTTTCTATGTTGTGTTTCTTGTGAACTGCTAGTTTTCCTAGTAGTGGGTGATCAGGGAGAGAAGGGCAAGATAATAATGATCTTTTTCCAAAGCTTTCAGCTTCATTCTGTGCTCTGGGGAGAGACCTTTCCCTATCACTTTGATCCCTCCGAGCATGGGTGACAAACACAAGGCCTAAGGGCCAAATCTGGCCTGCCACCTTGTTTTATTCAGCTGGCACCTTGTTTCTACCTGGCTTGCTTAACTGTTAAGGAGTAGTTATATTTATACAATCCTAAAATTACATTCAGCCCATTGAAGGCAACCTCGAGGCTGCTGTGGCCCCCGGTGAAAATGAGTTTGACATCCCTGCCTTAGAGGGTGAGGAATGGGCAGAACAGGTACAACTGCTAATAACTGATGAGCTTGGGTTTTGTTGTTGTTTAGGATCGTAGGTATGCAGACCTCACTGAAGACCAGCTACCCTCCTGTGAGAGTCTGAAGGACACTATTGCCAGAGCCCTGCCCTTTTGGAATGAAGAAATAGTTCCCCAGATCAAGGAGGGGAAACGGGTACTGATTGCAGCCCATGGCAACAGCCTTCGGGGCATTGTCAAACATCTGGAGGGTACGTACATTTTCCAGAGGGGCCCTCAAGGAGGGGTAAAGCAGAACTGCCACTAATCAGGAATTTAATTATTTAGTAGAAGAAACACCTTCTGGAAAGGGCTGGACGTATTGTTAGCCTTAGAGGCAGTCTGGATTAATTCCTAGAAGAAACATACCCTGTACTCTTGTTTCTCAAAGTGCCTTCTGGAGAAGCAGAGGTGGCCAGACCCCTTGGGTATTTGTTATACATGCAGAACCTTGGGTCCCACTTCAGACTTGATTTAGAGGCTATATCTATCACCCAAGTGATTTTGGTACACCTTTAAGTTATCTCTGAGGATTGACAGTTGAAACTGCTGATAAAATCCTCTAATCATATCTTAATCGCAACCTGGAAGAATTTCACATACAAGCCTCAATTTGCATCTTTTAAAATTTTAATCTTCATCTGAAGATACATTTATTGGTATGAGAGAGAGAGAGAGAGAGGGAGAGAGGGAGAGGGAACGAAACATAAACATCGATGTGAGGATGTAAGGAGAAACATTGGTTGCCTCTGGTACATGCTGTGACTGGACACCCAAATCACAGCCTTTTGGTGTAAAGGATGGTATTCCATTCAACTGAGCAACCTATCCAGGGCCTCAATATGCATCTTATTTGTTTCACCTGAGGGTCTAGAGGCCAGCTGTGCTGGTTTCTGGCAGGCTTGATGGACTATATGGTACATTTTAGATATGTTTAAGTCCTGTTCGTTCCATTGGGGACTTCTGGATCACCATAGGGAGACAGACCTGCGGTACACACCATTCATACTTTTCCCTCCTTTTCAGTGGCTGAGAAATAAGTATTGGGTAATTTATCTGTATAACATAGATCATTACTTCAGATATCACAAAGGGCATTTGTTTTAATTCATACCAAAGCCCTCTGTCACCTGGAAGATAAATAGTAATAAGGGATGTTGTGGAGTCGTATCTTACTTGGCTAATCATGGTGGGCATTTTCAGGTCTTTCTGAAGAGGCTATCATGGAGCTGAACTTGCCGACTGGTATTCCCATTGTCTATGAATTGGACAAGAACTTGAAGCCCATTAAGCCCATGCAGTTCCTGGGGGATGAAGAGACCGTCCGTAAAGCCATGGAGGCTGTGGCTGCCCAGGGCAAGGCCAAGAAGTGAAGGCGAGCAGGCAGACCACTTTCCCAAGGACACCCTCCCTGCCCATCCCATTCCTCTACATCTCTCCTGTGCACATGTCACACTGACCACATTTGTAGGCATCTTAGGTTGTAGCTGCAAATGGGGACCAGTTGCTCCTAATTTTGTTTTAGCCACTTTGTTTCCTGCATCCACTCCCTTCATGCAATCTAGTCAGAATGGCACCTCTGGGGTATGGGTCCTTAGTCCAAGCTGAGAGAAGACTTATTCAAGAGTGTTCAGAAGTAGTAACTTTTTTGCTAGAGCTTTTTTTTTTTTTTTTTTTTTTTTTTTTTTTTTTTTTTTTTTTTTTTTTTTTTTTTTAATTATTACTAAGGTCCTGCTTGAGTAGGGGGATAGGGAGGAGCTAGCTATGCTAAAGCGTGACCAATGAGATGAGTCAAAAGAGCTTATCTGTGTTCCCAGTAGTCCTGTGCTATTCTGTAGTCATGTGACTGACTGGGGGTTCTAGTCATTCCAGTGGAAGATGAATCACGGGGATTCACACAGACATTTCCTCCCTGGTCCCAGAAAAGATGGCTCTAGAAGACTGGGATCAAACATGAATGTTTACCTGTTGCATTTACTTTTACAAAAATAGTGTGTGTGTATATATATATATAAATAATACAAAACAAAACCCCTTTTGGGGTTTCTAGTGGCGGTTGAAATATTCCCACATGTGATCATCACAAAATAAGCCATTCCTCATATCAAGGTGGGATAACCTCCCTCACTTGTATGGTGTAGGAGTTCATCCTGCTGTGTTTTAGAATCCCTCCCCTGCCTGACTGTTAACGGCAGTGAAATGTCTCTTGATCGTGTCCAGGTGTGTGTTTCAGTGTCTGATTTCTGAATCATGTTCTAGTTGCCTGGCCTTGCCACTTGGGTGCAGCACAAATTTTGAGCATAACTACTAAATCTTTTTTCCAGATCAGTATAATAAAGGAGTCATGTGCAATATTTCCTGTGTGGTGTGTAGTTTATTGTTGGAGGAAATAAGCTTGAACACTCAACTTGAAATGGCTTACCCAAGTCCTTGTATGACAGATTAGGAGCTTCAGACAACCAGTCATAACTTTACACAGACTGGTCCAGAATTGTGTATCTTGATAGTTTCCCCCCTTCAGGCTGGAGAGCTGAGGGAAGGGGGTGGGCAGGTCTTCCAAGGCTGAGCGCTCCATTCCTGTTGCCCCGGTAGCTCTTGCTCAGTGGTTACCAGATACTCCTTGAAAGTCAACTTCTGAAACTACTGTGCCCTCTTTAGATTAAGGTAAAAGCTTGGGCAGGTTTTTTAAAAAGCCAATCCTTTTCTATTAAGAACCTGTAGGCTTGATTTGTACTGTTCTTTATGGCCCTGGAAGTTTTAACCCTGTCAATTAACATCCTCAAAAATTATATGTGCCCTGGCTGGTAGCACAGTGGGTAAGGCGCCGGCCTGCGAACCCAAAGGTTGCAGGTTCGATTCCCAGCCAGGGCACATAACCAGGTTGCAAACCAGGTCTCCAGTCAGGTCTGTGGCTGGAGGCAGGTGAAACACAACCATACACTGATGTCTCTCTCCCTATCTGCCTCTCTCCCTTCCCCTCTTTCTAAAACTAAGGAAATAAAATCTTAAAAAAAAAAAAAAAAAAAAAAAAAATTACATGTAACCTCATATAATGGTTTGATGCATGAGAATAATTACATTATATACACAACCAGGGAGGGGCACTGTTCACATTTGCTTTCTCCCAGGCTTTTGAGAAAGTTGCTGGAATGTATGACAGCCCATAAGGACTTTCTCTTCTATTAGGAAGAAGTAACATTTTTCTTTTTCTAAGATTTTATTTATTATTTTTAAAGAGTGGGAAATGGAGGGAGGTAGAGAAACATCAATGTATGGTTGCCTTTCACCTGCCTCCAGCTAAGGACTTGGCTGGAGACCTGGCTTGCAACCTGGTTATGTGCCCTGGCTGGGAATCAAACCAGTGACCTTTGGGTTCACAGTCTGGTGCCTTATCCACTGTTCCATAAGCCAAGGCAGACGTAACATCTTTTAAGCTAGAATGACATCCCCCTATACCAACCACTGGGTGAAACATATTACATACAAAATCTGTAATACAACCTCTGAAAGGTCTGGTATCCCCAGTTTACAGAAAACAGGCTGAAAGTGATGTAGAAACTTGGCAGAAGGTATGCTACTAAATACTGAAGTCCAGGTAAAAGACATTAGTTCAACTAAATCAAAGTCCTTATTCTAAAATTTAAATACTTTTTTTTTTTAAAGATTTTATTTCATTATTTTTAGAAAGGGGGGAAGGGAGAGAGGCAGAGAGGGAGAGAGACATCAATGTATGGTTGCGTTTCACCTGCCTCCAGTCACAGACCTGATTGGAGACCTGGTTTGCAACCTGGTTATGTGCCCTGGCTGGGGAATCGAACCTGCAACCTTTGGGTTCGCAGGCCGGCGCCTTAACCACTGTGCTACCAGCCAGGGCCATAAAATTTAAATACTTTTAAGCATCTGCCTTTTAGGTTCAGTTTATTTGATCTACATAGTAACCCTAGGAAGACTGGGTAATTTAAGTCTCCAACAGCCTGATGTTAGTTTACTCACCCTGTACTGAATCTTATACCAAGTTGGTCATTGTGTTTGATCAAGTGCTCTTCTCACAAGCCAGACATGGTCATCTTGGATTAATGTTACTCTATGTCCTGACATCTCCTGAGCCTGCAGCAGTCTTCATTTCTTGCAACTTAAAAGAGGTTCTCAGTGGAACTGTCTTAAGGGTGAGAAATAACAGAAAGCCAGTGTCATTTACTATTACTAATAGGACAACTTCAATCCTTCCAAGATAGTGCTTCTTAGCTAGCATATCAAAATCACCCATGGAGCTGGAAAAAAAGAAAACCTAACCATCTATTCTGGGCCCTGTGAGATGTGAAAACAGAGATAGGGCACCTGCTTTTTTTTTTTTTTTTCCTTTACCCTCTATGGAGCTTTATAGGTAACTCTGATGTTCACCTAACCCAGGCTGAGAACCACTTTTTCAAGACACAGTACCTTCCTTGTTTCTAGAACCAACTTTAGCAAATGTCATCATCATTAAACATCACTATTTAGGCACAATTCAGTCAGCTCTGAGTACACATTAATATTTTCTATTATTTACTATGTGTTAGTCACAGTACGAGGGACTGGAGATTCAAACAGATAAAAGGACCCTGCCCTAAAAAAGCTCAGACTGGTAAGGGAGACAGGGAAAAACTAATTTGTAATTATCAGATGATTAAGGATGAGAACACATAAATCTAGTCTGCACTAGATCAGAGAAGGCTATTATCCAATTATTTCAAACATTCTTCTCTGAGAAACTTTAAAAAATTATATAACATTTGCCTTAGTTGGTATCTCTCTAAAATGGAAACGATTACTACTTTTCCAGGGTCACTGTGAAGGTCCAAGATATTGGGTTGGCCAAAAAGTTTTAGTTTTTCTGTAAGATGGCTCTAGTAGTACTTAGTTATCTTTAACTTCCTTCAAAACGAGTTTGTTAGACTCTACTGTGACAGCTGTCATATCCACATACATATAAAAAAAAATTGGTCAATTTTTATGTAGCCATTTTAATATGGAAGATGGAAGAAAATAGGCAATATTTTAAGCATATTGTGCTTTATTATTTCAAGAAAGGTTAAAAACACAACTGATACGCAAAAAAAGATTTGTGTGGTGTACAGAGGTGCTGTGACTGATCGAACGTGTAAAAGTGGTTTGTGAAATTTCTTGGTACTATTAACATTTTGGCCAAATAATTCTTTGCAGTGGGCCCGTCTTATGCATTGAATGTTTGGCAGTACTCCTGGCCTCTACCCACTAGAAGCCAATAGCAGGAGATAGCTGGCATACTCAAAATATCCAAGCAATAAAGTTATGGGTGAAAATGAAAAATGTGTCTTTTATTTTGTGGAAAAAACTAAATGGACTTTTAGGTCAACCCAGTAAGTAAAATGGCTAACACTGCTGTTAAGAGAATCCATTGATAGTATCTTTCTGCAAGGCGATAGGGGAAAATCTAACCAAAATAGAAAATGTGCATTCTCGCCTTGACTGATGTGCCTCAGTTGGGTGTCGTTTTGCAAACCAAAAAGTCACTGGTTCAATTCTCTGTCAAGGCACATGCCTGGGCTGCTGGCTCTGTCCCCAGTTAGGGTGCATATGAGAGGCAACTGATTGATATTTTGCCCTTACATCAATGTTTCCCTCCCTCATCTCCTTCCCGTCCCTGTGTCTCAAAATAAATTTAAAAACTCTTTTAAAAAATGTGCTTACTTTCTGACCCAGCATCCTACTTCTAGAAATCCCTTTCACAAAACAAAGGCATGCACCAAGATACAGGTGTTTTCTCTGCAGCATTTCATTAAAAAGAAAAAAAAAATCTGTAAAGTCTAAAATACCTATGAGTAGGCTACTGATTAAATAAACTATATCTAAGTGTCCAGCATATGGCATGTCTACTATGAAATTTAGTAGACATTTTATAGAAGGCAATAAATACATAACATAGAACAGTATTACTGGCATGTTCTGAATATTTTTATGCAATTCTTCCTCACAATAATCCTATGAGGTCATACTATTCCATGTGAGGAAACAGACTTAAATAAAAGTAACTTGCTCAAATATAATTGTCGACATCCTGATTGTTATAATTTTACAAAGTGTTACCACTGTGGGAAACTGGGCAAAATGTACAAGGGAATCTCTATGACTTCTTTTTTTCACTTTGTATTTAATTATTTTTTTAATTAAATACACCCACCCACCCAGTCCCCCACAAAGTCAATCCCACTTGTTGTCCATGTCCATGATTCTTCCATACTAGTTCCTTGACTAAATTGCTCCCCTTCTTTGCCTCCTTCTCCCCTCTCCCCACTCCCCCTGGCCCACTGAAGGTCTATTCATTATATTCATGTATCTGGTTCTGTTTTGCTTGTTGTTAGTTTTGTTCATTATTGTCCTGTGATGGGTGAGATCATATGGTTATTTGTCTTTCACTCACTGGCTAATTTCACTAAGCATAATACCAGTTCCATCCAAGTTGTTGCAAAAGGTAGGACTTCCCTCTTTCTTTCTGCTGTGTAGTATTCCATTGTGTAAATGTACCAAAGTTTTTTGATCCAATCATCCACTTAGGGTGGGTACTTAGGCTGTTTCCAGCATTTGGCTATTGTAAATAATGCTGCTATGAAAATAGGGGTACAGAGGTTCTTATGAATTGGTGTTTCAGGGTTCTTCAAGTATAGTCCTAGTAGTAGAATTGCTGGATCAAAAGGAAGTTCCATTTTTAGTTTTTTAAGGAAACTCCATACTGTTTTCCATAGTGGCTGCACCAGCCTACATTCCCACCAACAGCACCAGGGTTCCCTTTTCCCCACATCCTTGCCAGCACTTGTTTGTTGATTTGTTGATGATTGCCATTCTGAAGGTGTGAGATGGTATCTTACTGCAATTTTAATTTGCATCTCTCTGATGGCTAGTGATATTGAGCATTCTTCCATATGCCTTTGGGCCCTTTGTATGTCTTCCTCAGTGAGTTGTCTGTTCAGGTCCTTTGCCTATTTTTTAATTGGGCTGTCTGTCTCCCTGCTGTTGAGTCTCATAAGTTCCTTATATATTTTGGAATCAAACCCTTGTCTAAGGTATCATTGTTAAATATGTTTTCCCATACAGTTGGTTCCCTTTGAATTTTGCTGATGTTGTCTTTAGCTGGACCGAAACTTTTCAATTTGATATAGTCCCACTTGTTTATTTGTTCTATTTCTTTGCCCTTGGAGAAGTATCAGTAAACATTTCTGCATAGGGTATCAAAAATTTTACTGCCTATATTTTCCCCCAGGACCTTTATGGTGGCACTGCTTGTTTAAATCCTTTATCCATCTTGAGTTTATTCTGGTGTATGGTGTAAGTTGGTCTAGTTTTATCTTTTTGCATATTGCTGTCCAGTTCTCCCAACACCACTTGCTGAAGAGACTGTTTTTTACTCCATTTTATATTCCTTCCCCCTTTGTTGAATATTAACTGACCATAGATTCCTGGGTTTAGTTCTGGGCTCTCTATTCTGTTCCATTGATCTATATGTCTATTCTTATGCCAGTACCAGGCTGTTTTGATGACAGTAGCCTTGTAGTATAGTTTGATGTCTGGTATTGTGACTCCTCCTACCTGGTTCTCCTTTCTCAAGATCGCTGAGGCTATTCGTGGGCATTTTTGGCTCTATATAAATTTTTGAAGTATTTTTTCTATCTCTGTGAAGTATGGACATTTTAATGGTGTTAATTCTTCCCATCCATGAACATGATATATGCTTCCATTTATTTGTATCTTCCTTAATTTCTTTCTTCAGTGTTCCATAGTTTTGAGTACGGGCCTCTTCCTCCTTGGTTAAGTGTATTCCTAAGTACTTTATTATTTTTTGTTGCTATGGTAAATGGGATTTGTTTTCTAGCTTCTATCTCCAATATTTCATTATTGGTATACAAAAATGCTTGTGATTTCTAAATATTGACTTTATATCCAGCTATTTTGCTAAATTTCCTTATTAGGTTAAGTTTTTGGTGGAGTCTATCGGGTTTTGTATATACACTATCGTATCATCTGCAAATAATGACAGTTTGACTTCCTCCTTTCCAATTTGGATACCTTTAATTCCTTTTTCTTCTCTGATAGCTATGGCTAGAACTTCCAAAACGATGTTGAACAGAGGTGGAGAAACTGGACAGCCTTTTCTTGTTCCTGATCTTAGGAGGAAAGCTTTTAGTTTTTTTTTTTTTTTTTTTTTTTTTTTAGTTTTTGCCCAATGAGTATGATGTTGGCTTCAGGTTTCTCATATGTGGCATTTATTATGTTGAGGTATGCTCCCTCAATTCCCAATTTGCTGAGGGTTTTTATCATAAGTGGTTGCTGTACTTTATCAAATACTTTTTCAGCATCTGTTGATATGATCATATGGTTTTTGTCTTTCATTTTGTTGATGTGGTGTATTACATTTATTGATTTGAGAATGTTGTACCATCCTTGCATCCCTGGGATAAAATCCACTTGATCATGGTGTATGATCTTTGTAATATATTTCTGGATCCGTCTGGTCAATTTTTTATTGAGAATCTTAGCATTTATGTTCATCAGAGATATTGGCCTATAGTTTTCTTAGTTGTTCTTGACCTGGTTTTGGGATTAGAATAATATTGGCCTCATAGAAGAGTTTGGGAGTCCTCCCTCTTCTTGGATTTTTTGGAATAGATTGAGAAGGACAGGAGTTAGTTCTTTAAATGTCTGGTAGAATTCACTTGTGTAGCCACTTGGTCTGGGGCTCTTGTGCTTTGGGAGATTTCTGATTACTTCTTCAATATCACTACTTGTTATTGGTCTATTCAGGCTTTTTGCTTCTTCTGGATTCAGTTTTGGTAGATTATACATTTCCAGAAATTTACCCATTTCACCCAGGTTGTCACATTCCTTGTCATATAGTTGTTTGTAGTAATTTATTACAATCCTTTGTATTTCTTTTTTCTTTTTTTTTTTTTTTTAAAGTTTTTTTTTAATATTTTATTTCATTATTTTTAGAAGGAGGGGAAGGGAGAGAGGCAGAGAGGGAGAGAGACATCAATGTATGGTTGCTTTTGACCTGCCTCCAGCCACAGACCTGACTGGAGACCTGGTTTGCAACCTAGTTATGTGCCCTGGCTGGGGAATCGAACCTGCGACCTTTGGGTTCACAGGCCGGCA